>JARVZY010010300.1:0-33087 GCA_030686995.1 Artemisia argyi | reverse complement strand
CTTGCAATATAGCCATTCCCTTTTTAGCCAACGTTTTTATCGGACCCGTTTGAGATTAAACACAACCCAAAATTGATCCACTCATAAGTATGAGTTGAAAGTGCCATCTCAATTTTCTAATGTCTCTACTTTTGTACAGGGTATCTGGTGGTCAAGCTTTGATGCGTCAACCAAGGGCACGACTAGGCGTTATAGCTTATTGGCTTGTGTTACACCTATGGCTTCTTGGCACTATTTTGTGACCATAAGCTGGTGTCAGTAGCTCCAACGATTTTTCATTCATTATTTTTGTGTTGTTTTCATAAATTTGTGTAGGTGTACAAATGAATAGTTATTGTGTTTTTTGGATTCTCTGCAATCATTTTTAGGGATTCAGAGAATGTTTTCATACTTGTATCACATTATAATGTTGGCAATGACAATTCATTACACTTGTACTAGTATTGTTGTTTAGCTTCTTAACAAACGAACAATGAACACGAACAACCTTATTTTCTTAACAAACGAACATAAGCAAGAAAATGTGTCTATATAAGCGTTAGTATTAGCTCATTCGTCTTGTTATGCTCTCTTATTTCAGTCGAATAATTAAACGTGTAACATAAATAGCTGTTTTAACTAATGTTAAAGGTAACCAAAAACTACCTATATATACATGTATACAAGATCTTTATGATTCTATTGTAGCTGGAAACTATCCCAAGTGGAAGCTTTCTATCAAGACTATTGATCCTGATCACGAGGATAGGTTTGACTTCGACCCATTTGATGTTACCAAGACATGGCCCGAGGACATCTTGCCGCTGTAGTCTGTTGGTCGCATGGTCTTGAACAAGAACATTGATAACTTCTTTGCAGAGAATGAACAGCTTGCATTCTGCCCTGCTATCATTGTCCCTGGAATTTACTATTCAGATGACAAGCTACTTCAAATTCATATTTTCTGGTACTCACATCGTCTTGGATCAAACTATTTGCAGCTACCTGTCAATGCTCCTAAGACTGCTCATCACAACAATCACCATGAGGAGGTATACTTCAATATATGGTCTTTTTCGGAAATAAAGTTCATTGTTTATAAGTAAGCAGATTACTTTAGTTATACGATATCTTGAGTTTGATCAAGAATAAAATCCCAATTCATAGAAAAATTTGGTCATCAATGGTGACATTTTGATAAATATGATTTAAATATTCTGCTAGCATAGAAACTGTGATACTCATTTATAAGTTATTTTGAGAAAGATCTTCTCTAAAAACATCTTAATTGCTCTAAACTTTTAAGTTGAATGTGTTTGTGTAATGCAGTGCGTGATTGAGAAAGAAAACAACTTCAAGCAGCCTGGAGACAGATACAGATCCTTTTCTCCAGACAGGTATCTGCGTTGTGTTGTTGCATCATACTTCATTACCAGAATCGTTGGTGCTCTATCTAACCCGCGTGTCACCCATGAAGTCCACAAAATTTGGGTTTCATACTGGTCCCAGGTTCAACTTCCTTCTCTTGCTTAGATACTGCAAAGGTGTTGGGTTCGAGTACCACGCAGATATACAGAATTACAGTTATAGAAGTTGGAAAACTAAACATAGTGCTTACGTGTCATGCAATATGCTTACATCTATGATCATTGTGAGAGTGTTCAGTACATGATTAATGCTCATACAAAGTAGAATGACACCTACTTTAAACATAATGTAGAGGAAACAATTATACGAGAGAAAACGGTTTTTTCAGTGTTATGATTTTTAACTATGGAAAAGTTTGTACTTTTCACCAAGTTATCAATATGTGTGACAAAATGGGTGGATTGAGTAATGATGCGGGTCAAATTGGGTTATGTTCCTGAAACACCTTGTGTCCTGAAATTATATTTCATTGACGATCTGAATACTTTTTTTTTTTTTTTTTTTAATTGAAGTAAAGCATTTCAAGTTATTTGATCATTCCCGTACATGCCATCTCTTTGAGTGTTTCATGGATATAATCCCGATATGACCAGTTTACAAGAAAATGGGTCGAAAATGGTTTTTAGTTCTTAAAACTTAAAAGCGATAATGCCTGGCGATTTAGTATCTAGCCCATTTCATTTAGGGAGCTTAAAATGTTGCAGGCTGACAAGTCTCTCAGGCAAAAGATAGCTTTCCACTTGAACGTGAAGCCAGGTTGCTGAAGAGAAATATCCCAAGGACATGTGCGTTACAAATCCATCAGATTGTGGTATACAAAGTAGTTTAGAGAAGTTGTCTGAGTCGACTGTGTTATCACGTCAAAAATTTGGAGTCCTTTCTTTGATTATGATGTAGACACTTCCTTTCTGCCAAGTTGCAACATTTAATAAGCAAAACTTTACAAAGTTTATTGAAATTAACGAGAAAGAGAGGAATGAGCAGAAGATTGTTATTCTGAATTGATTTTTTTATCAAAATACAATGGGGAATAAATAGAAAAGGACTAACAAATATCCCGTGAATAACTCCTCCAAATATGGAAAGGATAGCAACTAAAAATATATAAAGATATATTAAATCCTATATTCCCCCTCAAGATTAGCATGTAAATTGGTAATGCTAATTTTGCCCAGAAGAAACTGAAGTTGTTGTGCTGTTAGACCCTTGGTTAACAAATCGGCTATCTGCATTTTGCTACTGATGTGCATGGGAACGATCTCCTTGGACTCAACGCGTTCACGAACAAAGTAGCAGTCCATCTCTACATGTTTGGTTCTTTCGTGAAAAACTGGATTGTTTGCAATGTGACGAGCCGCTTGATTGTCACAAAACAGAGGTGTAGGTGATGAGGTGTCAACTCGTAATTCGCCAAGTAGCCAACGAACCCAAAGAACTTCACTCACGGTGGACGCCATAGCTCTATATTCTGCTTCTGCTGAGGATCGCGATACAACAGACTGTTTCTTACTTCTCCAAGAGATGGGCGTCCCACCTAGTAAGAGGAAGTAACCAGTACGTGAACGTCTCATATAGGAACATCCTAACCAGTCAGCGTCACAATAAGCTTGTAAGGTAAGGTCTCCTGATCGGGAAAGGAGAATGCCTTGACCCGGTGTGGCCTTTAAGTATCGAAGAACACGGTTTGCTGCCTCCAAATGATTGTTTCTTGGATCAGCCACAAACTGGCTCAGGACATTGACCGAGTAGGTGATGTCTGGTCGTGTGGCTTGAAGGTAGAGCAGCCGACCGATCAAACGGCGATACTGACTTGCATCGACGGTTGCTTCATGTTCACCTTTGTCCAGCTTTAAACCTTGTTCAATAGGGAAGGAACTCGGTTTGCAACCCAACTTTCCGCAGTCCTTTAAGATATCTAACGTGTACTTTCGTTGGCTAAGAACAAGGCCATCATTAGTTTTGGCTACTTCTATCCCAAGAAAGTATTTTAAAGGACCAAGGTCTTTGACACTAAACTCTTTGTCAAGTTTTTCTTTGATTTCTTGAATTTTGTTCAGGCAATTTCCTGTAATAATGACGTCGTCTACATATATCAGGGCAATCACCGTTGTATTTGTGGTCTCATACATGAACAAGGAGTGATCTGCTTTGGATTGTTTGAAATTTAAGCTTAGAAGAAAAGTGGTGAACTTGTGATACCAATTGCGTGAAGCCTGCTTTAGCCCATATAAGGATTTTCTTAGACGACAAACTCGAGTTTCGCCTTCTTTGGAAAAGCCTTGAGGAATTTTCATGTAAACTTCCTCATCTAGATCCCCATGCAAAAAGGCGTTGTTCACGTCAAGTTGATGGATGATCCAGTCCCTTTTTACAGCCACCGCTAATAAAGTTCGAACCGTAACTAATTTGGCCACCGGTGCGAACGTATCGTGATAATCCACTCCTTCCATTTGAGTAAAACCTTTAGCTACTAAACGCGCTTTGTATCTTTCGATTTCACCATTCGGTTTGAATTTGATTTTATAAACCCATTTCGAGTCTATAGTTCGTTTGCCTTTAGGTAACTCTTCCAAAGTCCAGGTTCCATTCTTCTCCAATGCTTTAATTTCCTTTTTCATAGCTTCACGCCAATGGACATTTTGAGCTGCTTGTTTGAAACACTTGGGCTCATCATTATTATTGATGGCCGACAGAAAAGCTTTATGCTTAGTGGAAAAATTATCATAAGAAACGAAATTAGAAATTGGGTGGCATACCACAGAGGTAACTTGATTGGATGTTGATGCTGGGTGTTTGACCGAAGGGGGGACTTGTACCACGAAATCTTTAAATCTCGATGGCTGGACTCTTGTTCGAGTGGGTCTTGCTTCAGATTGGGCTTCTGCTCCTTCATTTGGTTCATTTGTTTCAAATTCTTCATTACCTGGCCGTTCTTCATCATTCATTTGGCCCACTTGGTGCTCAATGTGAGTTTCATGTGGGGTATTTACCTCACTGTTTTGGTCATGATGCACTAGAGTGTCTTCCTCCATGGTGTTTTGCCTTTTGCTATGTGTCAAGTCTTGTTCATCATGACAGTGACACTCGTGATGCACCATCGGTTCTCCAGCTTCATTCTCACTGCTTTCTTGGACATTTTTGAAAGGAAAATTTTCTTCATGAAAATTGACATTCCTGCTGAGTATTATTTTTCTGGTTTCAAGATCAAAAATTTTGTAACCTTTAGTTCCAGGAGGATATCCAAGAAAGACCCCTGGCTTCCCCCTCTCTTCGAACTTGTCCCCTTTTGTGTCAGTATTTTTAAAATAAACGAGGCAACCAAAAACCTTTAAGAGAGTGTAATCTGGTTCTTTGTTCAAGATTAATTCGAAAGGGGTTTTATTTTTGATGACTTTGGATGGGAGACGGTTGATCACATAGGCTGCGGTTAATATGCATTCTCCCCAAAATCTTTTAGGAAGATTTGCACCGATTCTTAAAGCGCGGGCAGTCTCGAGAAGGTGCCTATGTTTCCTCTCAACCACCCCATTTTGTTGGGGTGTATGGGGACATGTGGTCTCTAGCAAAATTCCCTTTTCACTGTAAAATTCAAGCATCTTAGCTGATGTGAATTCCCCACCGTTATCACACCTAATTCTTTTGATTTCTTTCTCAAATTGCACCTCTATCATTTTATGAAAATTTTTAAGGTGTTGGCTGGCCTCACTTTTGTGTTTAAGAAGAAAAATCCAAATTGCTCTACTAAAATCATCAACTATTGTAAGAAAATAGTTGGCTTTTGTATATGACGGAATACGATATCCTCCCCAAATATCACAATGAATTAATTCAAATGGAGCATTCGTTTTAATAGAACTAGAAGGAAAAGGCAATCTTGTATGTTTTGCTCTAGCACACGAATCACAAAAATTATCTAAATTATTAATACTCGTTTTGAGGAAGTCCACTCTCGCTAGTTTTCCTTTTGACGCATGTCCAAGTCTTCTATGCCATGTCTCAATGGTAGTGGCCATAGCCTTTCTTCCTTGAATCATCTTCATTCTGTACAGCCCCCCTTGGCATCTCCCCGTACCAATCAAGTTCCTCGTCCGTAGCCCCTGCATGACACAGAAATTAGGAAAGAAAGATATAAAGCATTGTGTAACAATTCGCAAATTCAGGTTAATTACCATTCCCGGAAAATTTCACTATTCACTTTTACTATTCATTTTTCCCGAAACTTTCCCGAAAGTTGATTTTTATTTGATATTCTCGAGTGATAAATCATTTCCATGGCAAATTAAATGTTTGGCATTCGTCAGATCATTTTCGTGAAAGTTATTAAGGAATTTCACGGAATTATACGTTTTAGGGTAAAACGTCATTCAAAAATTCTACGTACAACGAAACTCGACCGCGTTAAGTGACCCCGCATCAGAAAAATGTTTGACACACTCATGATTTATTTGAGAATTAATCGTGACTGAGAAAAACATGACCAAAGACTTCCCGGCAGGTCACCCAAGCCTGTACTAATCTCACATGAGCACGCTTAACCGTTTGGGCGATTAACCGTTAGACCACAAAACGCGTTTCTAAGAATAATTAAGTTTTCAACTTATTAGAAAAAGTCAACATATTTTTTCCCTCCTCCATTGACCAAAAATCATCCCTTGATGTTATAAGTCATTTCGTGATTTTTAGGCTTACGGTTTGATGTCTAAAAGACATTTAACACCAACCGACACTAGACTGAGCCCAGTCTAGACATTATAAGTCATTTTAAATCATTTATATCATATTAGAAAAGTAACATTTTACTTTTCTCAGTTTTACGCAAAATTCGTATATTTTACGTATTACGCGTTTTAGACCCGTGTTTCCAGCTTTTAGCAGGGTTTTGGCACCCGATAGAACCAACCACTCATTTCATATTTTATTATGGAGTATTATGACATGTTTAACCATTCTCCCAAGTTTCGTATTTTTACGATACCCGGTTTTAAGTTTCGTGGCTTAACAGCTTACGGTTAGCATTTTACGGAGTCAAAACTTAGCTTAAACTCTTAGATATCATCCAAAAGTCACCAACTTGGCCACCACACAGCCCCAACCAACTTAGGGGGGGGGGGATTAGTCACCATGTGATTCAATCTTGACCATTCATCTTAACTTGGGCACAAAGTTTCACCTAAACTTAACCATGGTTAATATCTAACCCATGTATGGTTAGCTAACTTTCTCATACTATAAATAGCCACTCAAGAACATCTTCTTCTTCATCTTTTCATCCATAAAAACGAGCCAACACAAATCATAGCTCCATGATCCTTTGATCTTTAAGCTACAAGTTACATATCAAAGTTCAAGGCTTAGTTATTCTTTACATGAATCTTAAGTTTGTTTGGTGATTCCATGGTTGATTTAGGAGCTACACAAGGTTACTAGGGCTGAAGTTAAATGATTTTCACAAGGGTTAGATCAAGGCTAGCAAGGGTTACAAGAGTTGTGGTAAAGGGTTTACAAGCTTAGGTTTAGTGTCCTAGTTCCATACTTGACTTCCTTTCTTGTAGAAAGCCAAAAGTTGTAAGCAAACCCTAACTTGCTTCTTGTTAAATAATCATGTTCATGTTATTTACCTATTATTCATGCTATATTATGTCTTGTATGCATGTCCATGATGTATAAAAGTGAGCAAAACAAGTTATTGTTATTGATTGTTACAACAAGTTACTAAAACTAGTAAACTAGTGACTTTCTTGGAAAACCACGACCAAAATAGTAAAATTATGATATTGGATCATTACATATTACAGTAGAGGACCTAACAAGGAAACCATAGCAATTTGAACCACCTAAAACGAGTATACGAGTCAAAAGTTACGCCCATTTGAAGTTACCAAAGATTTCCGGCAAAACTGCCTAAACCTTCCTGAATCGCATTCTGACTTTTTGAAAGTCCCACTTCTGGTCCGATTCATCAAAAAGTTAAAACACGAAAGTTGTCCGGAACGACGTTTTCGTTCAGGAACAAAGAAGCTCGAGCCCTGAAAACGCTTTCCGAGTGATAAATTTCTTCAAATTCTAAACAGCCCATTTTTAGACAAAGTCATTACATATAGGTTATGGTTTATGAAGACCAAAGGGGTCTTATGACCTATAATCAAGACCACCACCATGGATAGAGCCAAGGTTGTGTCTCATGACCTTGGAACAAGGACCAAAGGTCATGGCTAGGCCATGACGAAACGACCATAACAACTTACATAGGCGTAAACATGAAACAATGAATTAGGCGATAACATGAACAAGCAATTTGGATTTACTTCACCTAAAAGGAAACCGTGAGATATTACCAAGAGAAAATGGTCATTCAAGACTTATGAAACTTCCCCTAATAACAATCTTCATGTACTAATAAACTTTCCTAAGTTTATTCAAATATCGGACAAGTAACTTTTCGAATCAAAACTTATATCTATATATTTTATCAACTACTACAATAGTAGGGAGCTTCATGTGAGGAGTTCATCATGTAAGCCGTCGAGTTGAGTTGTGGATTTACGAGTTAAAGTGTCCTGGCTCCTCGAACGCTTACTAACATGACTTCTGAATTATGTCGGCCCGAACGGTAGTGAATGATATACCAAAACATACATGTTTCATGAATCTTTCTTTCAAAGACTTACAACATACATCATACCACATCATGGACTAGATGCAAGATATATATATAGGCACTCCGTTATATTCATTACTCAAATCCTAAGTCGCGACATTCTATTATAGGTTGCTCATAGAAACCTACACGATCCAACCATCACCTTCATTACTTGCTATCCTACTTAAGGTGAGTTCATAGCCCCACTTTCCATTACTTAATTGTTTTACAATTCCTTGGGGGGAATACATGCTATTTCTAAATCGAATACAATGCTTTCTAATGTATGCTTCACGACGATGTTTTATTATCACTAAGTACCAACCTTGCTAAACCGAGATCCTTTATTATGAACCATTTAGTCACTAGCAATAGTGAGCGCGAATATTAATAATAGGCCTATTGGGATTGACGAATCCCATTTGTATTGACTAAGTTCAAACAAATGCATTAATATTTGAGATTTAGGTATGTTAGCAAAGTACCTACCGGGATAAATCTGCCGATCGATATTGGTACACGTTAACGTTTTGGTGTCATAAGCTTAGTGAAATAAATAACGATTTTGTTTCCAAACATTGGTGTGAGCTTATAACTCACACTACCAACATATTGTGTTCAAACGATTTAACAAACTCTATGAATATCACTCAACCTTTGTGTTGACCTCTCAAGCATGTATTTCAGGTTCATGACGATCAAGGATGGCACGGAAGGACACGGATACTCAAGAGGGCTATAAATTTTATTATCATTCAAAAACTCACTTAATGTGATTTGTAAACATGGAACCAATTGGGACCTCATTTTGTAAACTCTGATATTTATATAATTTGAATGATACATCTTTTAAAACGACTCAATTGGAGTTCGTTTTCTATTATTGTGACTATTGTGCCGTCGAGTAACACCCAGTTCGAATTCCGCTGCAACCATGAATTGGGGGTGTTACAGATTGGTATCAGAGCCATGGTTATAGAGAAACGGGTCTAAGTGAGACCTAAACTATAACTACAATTACAAACGAAAACATTTTATAGCCTTCCGCTCTCCGTGTCTTCCATCCTCCAGACGATTATGGACTTAGTAAGCATGTTATGATACACAAACATATTAGTATATTGATATATACACACTAAGCATTTTATGCTACATGAACACATATTAGTATATTGATATATACACACTAGGCATTTTATGCTACATGAACACATATAAGTATATTGATATATACACACTAGGCATTTTATGCTACATGAACATATTAGTATATTGATATATAAACTCGGTTTATTTTCAATCATTTATCTAAACAATGAACTAAACATATCTGTGTATGCCTATTCTAAGGCATTTCGACATAGCCACACTCTCCCAATCATGTTCCTACTCCAACATTCATTTTCCAAGACATTGTGAGATACAATGGTCTCATTCATTTTTCAAGACATTGTGAGATACAATGGCCTCATTCATTTTCCAAGACATTGTGAGATACAATGGTCTCATTCATTTTCCAAGACATTGTATGATACAATGGTCTTAATCATTTCTCAAATGTTTTGAGTCACATAATGGTTTAACCTACTTCCCAGACATTGTGAATTGCACAATGGTTTAACCTACTTCCGAGACATTGTGATTTGTGCAATGGTCTCTGGAATTATTTCACCACCTCATCAATATCATTTCTTATGATATCAAAAACCCATCACAATCTAACGATTTCCGAACAAGAAATATGAGATTTCTAATGGACAAACTAATCCATCATCGACAAAAGCTGAACTTTCTCTACATTCATCAAAGTTTTCTGATGAAACCTTCATTATTAAAAGTTCGTGATCCTGGCCAAGTATGTTCTATTTTAGAACTACTTAAAACTTCCTTTCCATACGTATCTACCCTTACTACCTTCTATGCAATGGAATATGAAAACATACGTTACAAGTCTTGTATGGACGGGACTTGGAACTTAAGGGTTGACATCGCCTTTGTTTAGTGAACAGTTTCCCAAAACCAACGGACATATCACAAGTATACCTAATTTAGGTATTTGAAAATTTTATCGAACCTTGGCTAAATATAGACTAGTCACCTATATTTAACCTAGGGACAGTGGAATATAGTCTGACTAACTATATTCGACTTAAAATTTTCAAATACTGAGAGTAGTTGTACTAGAGTTATGTTTAGATTGATTTCCTACATGAACACGATAAACCACCAGAATACATTAAAACAATCTAGAGACACGATAGTGTCTTACCACTCAGCGAAATCTTAACACCTTATTTGTATGATCTAAATTCATTCTTGAAAGTTTTCATTTATGAGATAATCCGAACTACTATCTGGGATAGTTATCAATTATTCTCTTCATCCTGTAGAAGTACTATCCTGTTTAGGTCCTAAGAATACCATTCCATCATAAACCTTTAAAATCTCTTAAGATTTTTAAAGCAAACTCAACATCTATACCTAAGAGTATTAATGTTAAGCATACACTACACACTTTTGTTCATCAACATATCACATCATTATCGTCACAACCGTTACAAACACAAGCTCATTAACAGATCTTGATGCAATTTTAAAGCTCGAATCATCCTTAGTTACACCACAAGCACCCTTATCAGCTTTACAAGTTTGAATATTCATCTTGTACTTTTGGAACACCAGTATCATCTCGTAATACACTACCTTGTAACTCACCGGCTAAGTATGAATGTTGTGTCGGGAATTCTTAAGTAGGATGATTTATAATGTCCTTATTTGAATGGATTGGGATGCCTTTTTATTTAAATAAAGAAATTATAAATCATCGAACCATACGTTTATATTCCTTTAGTTACATTGTTTGGGATGCCTCTCTATGTAAATAAAGAATTATAAACAAGTGGGCTTATTTGTATCCGAAATAACATAAGTATGAAGTCAACCTACATTACATTGCTCGGGTATGGCTTGATACCTACATTACATTGCTCGGGTATGGCATGATACCTACATTACACTGCTCGGGTATGGCATGATACCTACATTATATTCGCCACAAGAAATCCTATCTTTTCACCGACATCGCTTCAAACCATGACATAAACATTAGGTACAACAACCGATTACCTATTAGACTATGATTGCGACTACTATCCCAATTTCCATTGATATTCCACTACTATATCAATTTCCATTTATTGGATTCCTATGTAAATTGCTATTGTTGTTCAACTGTTATATCAATTGCTATTTGATACTTGACAACTATATCAATTTCTGTACAACTACTATCTCAATTCCTATTAATATTCGACTGCTACATCAATTTCCTTTGATATTCGACTATTACCATACCTTCCCTACATAAAAGTAAGCCTCATCCTACACCATACACTGAAACGACAAATCAAACTACATCACTGGTAACCCCAGACTTTAGTCCTCATAAGTAACCACACCTTTTCATCGACACCACTCCAACATATGACAAACAAAGAACTTCGGGACGAAGTTCCCCGTAAGGGGTAGAGACTGTAACAATTCGCAAATTCAGGTTAATTACCATTCCCGGAAAATTTCACTATTCACTTTTACTATTCATTTTTCCCGAAACTTTCCCGAAAGTTGATTTTTATTTGATATTCTCGAGTGATAAATCATTTCCATGGCAAATTAAATGTTTGGCATTCGTCAGATCATTTTCGTGAAAGTTATTAAGGAATTTCACGGAATTATACGTTTTAGGGTAAAACGTCATTCAAAAATTCTACGTACAACGAAACTCGACCGCGTTAAGTGACCCCGCATCAGAAAAATGTTTGACACACTCATGATTTATTTGAGAATTAATCGTGACTGAGAAAAACATGACCAAAGACTTCCCGGCAGGTCACCCAAGCCTGTACTAATCTCACATGAGCACGCTTAACCGTTTGGGCGATTAACCGTTAGACCACAAAACGCGTTTCTAAGAATAATTAAGTTTTCAACTTATTAGAAAAAGTCAACATATTTTTTCCCTCCTCCATTGACCAAAAATCATCCCTTGATGTTATAAGTCATTTCGTGATTTTTAGGCTTACGGTTTGATGTCTAAAAGACATTTAACACCAACCGACACTAGACTGAGCCCAGTCTAGACATTATAAGTCATTTTAAATCATTTATATCATATTAGAAAAGTAACATTTTACTTTTCTCAGTTTTACGCAAAATTCGTATATTTTACGTATTACGCGTTTTAGACCCGTGTTTCCAGCTTTTAGCAGGGTTTTGGCACCCGATAGAACCAACCACTCATTTCATATTTTATTATGGAGTATTATGACATGTTTAACCATTCTCCCAAGTTTCGTATTTTTACGATACCCGGTTTTAAGTTTCGTGGCTTAACAGCTTACGGTTAGCATTTTACGGAGTCAAAACTTAGCTTAAACTCTTAGATATCATCCAAAAGTCACCAACTTGGCCACCACACAGCCCCAACCGACTTAGGGGGGGGATTAGTCACCATGTGATTCAATCTTGACCATTCATCTTAACTTGGGCACAAAGTTTCACCTAAACTTAACCATGGTTAATATCTAACCCATGTATGGTTAGCTAACTTTCTCATACTATAAATAGCCACTCAAGAACATCTTCTTCTTCATCTTTTCATCCATAAAAACGAGCCAACACAAATCATAGCTCCATGATCCTTTGATCTTTAAGCTACAAGTTACATATCAAAGTTCAAGGCTTAGTTATTCTTTACATGAATCTTAAGTTTGTTTGGTGATTCCATGGTTGATTTAGGAGCTACACAAGGTTACTAGGGCTGAAGTTAAATGATTTTCACAAGGGTTAGATCAAGGCTAGCAAGGGTTACAAGAGTTGTGGTAAAGGGTTTACAAGCTTAGGTTTAGTGTCCTAGTTCCATACTTGACTTCCTTTCTTGTAGAAAGCCAAAAGTTGTAAGCAAACCCTAACTTGCTTCTTGTTAAATAATCATGTTCATGTTATTTACCTATTATTCATGCTATATTATGTCTTGTATGCATGTCCATGATGTATAAAAGTGAGCAAAACAAGTTATTGTTATTGATTGTTACAACAAGTTACTAAAACTAGTAAACTAGTGACTTTCTTGGAAAACCACGACCAAAATAGTAAAATTATGATATTGGATCATTACATATTACAGTAGAGGACCTAACAAGGAAACCATATCAATTTGAACCACCTAAAACGAGTATACGAGTCAAAAGTTACGCCCATTTGAAGTTACCAAAGATTTCCGGCAAAACTGCCTAAACCTTCCTGAATCGCATTCTGACTTTTTGAAAGTCCCACTTCTGGTCCGATTCATCAAAAAGTTAAAACACGAAAGTTGTCCGGAACGACGTTTTCGTTCAGGAACAAAGAAGCTCGAGCCCTGAAAACGCTTTCCGAGTGATAAATTTCTTCAAATTCTAAACAGCCCATTTTTAGACAAAGTCATTACATATAGGTTATGGTTTATGAAGACCAAAGGGGTCTTATGACCTATAATCAAGACCACCACCATGGATAGAGCCAAGGTTGTGTCTCATGACCTTGGAACAAGGACCAAAGGTCATGGCTAGGCCATGACGAAACGACCATAACAACTTACATAGGCGTAAACATGAAACAATGAATTAGGCGATAACATGAACAAGCAATTTGGATTTACTTCACCTAAAAGGAAACCGTGAGATATTACCAAGAGAAAATGGTCATTCAAGACTTATGAAACTTCCCCTAATAACAATCTTCATGTACTAATAAACTTTCCTAAGTTTATTCAAATATCGGACAAGTAACTTTTCGAATCAAAACTTATATCTATATATTTTATCAACTACTACAATAGTAGGGAGCTTCATGTGAGGAGTTCATCATGTAAGCCGTCGAGTTGAGTTGTGGATTTACGAGTTAAAGTGTCCTGGCTCCTCGAACGCTTACTAACATGACTTCTGAATTATGTCGGCCCGAACGGTAGTGAATGATATACCAAAACATACATGTTTCATGAATCTTTCTTTCAAAGACTTACAACATACATCATACCACATCATGGACTAGATGCAAGATATATATATAGGCACTCCGTTATATTCATTACTCAAATCCTAAGTCGCGACATTCTATTATAGGTTGCTCATAGAAACCTACACGATCCAACCATCACCTTCATTACTTGCTATCCTACTTAAGGTGAGTTCATAGCCCCACTTTCCATTACTTAATTGTTTTACAATTCCTTGGGGGGAATACATGCTATTTCTAAATCGAATACAATGCTTTCTAATGTATGCTTCACGACGATGTTTTATTATCACTAAGTACCAACCTTGCTAAACCGAGATCCTTTATTATGAACCATTTAGTCACTAGCAATAGTGAGCGCGAATATTAATAATAGGCCTATTGGGATTGACGAATCCCATTTGTATTGACTAAGTTCAAACAAATGCATTAATATTTGAGATTTAGGTATGTTAGCAAAGTACCTACCGGGATAAATCTGCCGATCGATATTGGTACACGTTAACGTTTTGGTGTCATAAGCTTAGTGAAATAAATAACGATTTTGTTTCCAAACATTGGTGTGAGCTTATAACTCACACTACCAACATATTGTGTTCAAACGATTTAACAAACTCTATGAATATCACTCAACCTTTGTGTTGACCTCTCAAGCATGTATTTCAGGTTCATGACGATCAAGGATGGCACGGAAGGACACGGATACTCAAGAGGGCTATAAATTTTATTATCATTCAAAAACTCACTTAATGTGATTTGTAAACATGGAACCAATTGGGACCTCATTTTGTAAACTCTGATATTTATATAATTTGAATGATACATCTTTTAAAACGACTCAATTGGAGTTCGTTTTCTATTATTGTGACTATTGTGCCGTCGAGTAACACCCAGTTCGAATTCCGCTGCAACCATGAATTGGGGGTGTTACACATTGGAGGTCATGACAAAGGCGATTGACGGAAAGAAGATTGCATTTGAAGTCTGGAATGTAAAGGACTCCATTTACTTTCTTTCCCCCTGGAAGGACACAATCTCCCTTTCCTTTGACGGGGATGGAATCCCCATTGGGAATAAGAACAGGAGCCTCGAAAGGGGTAGCTTTATTGTTAATAAGGGCATTAGACAAGTGAGTAATATATTCAGTGCAACCCGAATCAAGAATCCACTCACCTTCTTCGCTTTCCTTATGAGCCATATTGGCTGTGGGTTTGACACCCTCGGCATTACCTGTTCCAGAAAAATGCTTCAAGAAAAGTTGATAATCTTCGTTTCTCAAACCTGGAATCGGACTCATCTCCGTCTCGACACACGCAACTTTGCCTTTCGAGTTTTCTCCTTTCTTTCCGGGCCACCATTCTGGATATCCGATCAGCTTGAAGCAACCCTCACGCTTATGGCCGTCTCTCCCACACTCGGTGCAGTACTCAACCCCTTCTTTCAAGGTCTTGGTTCTGGTTCTTTCTTTGTTCGGAATCAGAGGAATATTCCTCTTTTGAAAGGCCTTGAATGCAGCGGACTCAAGGGGTCTAGCATTCTCATTCGAGACGACTCTTTGCCTTTCATCCTCAGCCACCATGTGATACGCTGTACCGAGCGAAGGAATCGGTTTTGTGGCTAAGATTTGAGTTCTAATAACTGTGAATTCAGCATCTAGTCCCATTAAGAATTCATAAAGACGTTCCTTTTCTTGATGTTCATTAATTCTCTTGCCAATACCGCATTCACACTTGTCACAAGAACATCGAGGGAAGGGATTTATGGATTGGAATTCATCCCATATGGATCGTAACTGGGTAAAGTACGTGGACACAGTAGCGCCTCCTTGTCGGGTGGAAGCAATCTTTTGTTTTAATTCGTACGCCCTAGGGGCGCTCTCCTTACCGAAACGCTCATTCAGATCGGACCATATCTCTGACGCTGTTCCTGCATATTTTACGCTGTTTCTGATGTTCTTCTCCATGGCAGTGGTCAGCCAACCCTTTATCATGGCATCGACCCGCATCCATGGCATGTAGTCTTTGGAACTCTTTTCAGGTTTCTTGATCGTTCCATCAACAAACTCTGTTTTGTTTTTAGCAAATAGGAAGTTTGTCATCTCTTGGCTCCAATCAACGAAATTGTTGTCCGTAAGAACCTCGTTGACATGTAGCTGTTTTGGGTAGTCAGATGGATGAAGATAATAGGGTGAGTCATATGTAATCCCCCCGCTACAACCTTCTCCATCTTTGGTTTTGTCTCCTGCCATTCTTCAAGGTTGAGGAACTAGGTTTGTGAAACCTGCTCTGGTACCATATTGAAATTAACGAGAAAGAGAGGAATGAGCAGAAGATTGTTATTCTTAATTGATTTTTTTATCAAAATACAATGGGGAATAAATAGAAAAGGACTAACAAATATCCCGTGAATAACTCCTCCAAATATGGAAAGGATAACAACTAAAAATATATAAAGATATATTAAATCCTATAAAGTTCATATCAATTGGGTTCGTTTAGTAGGACGAAATGAAATGTAAAATGAATAGAATGATCAATGTAATGGAATAAGTGGTGTAATGTAATGAGTTATTACCATTATTTATCATGTTTGGTTTGTTTGATAAGATGTAACTGAATCATAATAAAAAGACTAAAATGTCCATTATTAATGAGAAGTTTCATTAATATGGTTAGTTAATGATGGAGTTTTATGTAATTTTAATTCCATTACGAGATGTAATGAAAAAAAAGTAGGGGGCCCCTAAGGAATGGTTTTGGTGTAATGAGTCATTCCTTGTAATGAATTATTACATTACATAAATATAAACAAACAACATTTTCTTATTCAATCGTAATAATCCTTTCCATTCCCTCTTTAATTACGACATACCAAACACTACGTTTCAGTGTGACCTCATTACTAGTTGAGCTTCTTAAAGATTTCAGGTCAAATCATGCTTTCGTTTCAAGGCAAACCCTTTAAACATATCATAAAATGGTAATATTGCACGATATCAACCAAGCATCATCAACGTGATGGAACTACTCACCCTCATTGATGTCTCGATATAATTCAATCTTGCTAACAAACAAGCTAAAATTAGTTAATTAGTATCAAATAATGCATACAATGGATAATTTACAGCTAACAATCCTCAAATCTTTTTACCAAGGCAATAATTAATTTTTTCAACCTTTTTCCAAATACAGCTAGGGGTGTTCAAATAGTTAGGTGTTGGTTTAACAGGGTTAATTGATTTGTTTTGGTCGGCTTGTTAAAGATTTTTAAACAGTCCAAAACAAAACAAATTATGAGTATAACCAATTCAAAGTAACTGATCTAAACCCACCAATTAACTATCAAGTTAATCGGGTTGGGCCTAAAATATCCAAAAATCGAAAACTGTGAGAACCTTCAACACAGTAATCCAAATAACCCAAATTAGTTTATTGCCAACATCATATCACCATTTTGAAATGAATATATGAAATGTTAAGTGAGACAGTAAATCATCCTACCAGATTACCAATATTAAATCAGTTAATTAAGACACAAATAAAATGGAGTTAACGATTCAACAAAATAAAGTCTACTAGATAATGATTTGATATATAGTTCGGTAACAAATAGACACACCGAAACCTTTAAAAAAAAGTTACGTGAAAATCTAGTTCATGTCCTTCCAAACTCCAATGGTTCGGATCATCCCATCCGCTTTGGAGTTATATCCACATATACCATCGAAAGTACCATGAAAGGATTCGACAAAATAATGTCTAGTAGATAATGATTTGATATATAGTTCGGTAACAAATAGACACACTGAAACCATTAAAAAAAAGTTACGTGAAAAACTGGTTCATGTCCTTTCAAACTCCAATGGTTCGGATCACCCCATCCGCTTTGGAGTTATATCCACATATACCATCGAAAGTGCCATGCAAGGTATCGACTTTGCTATTCATAGGCTTCTTAGAGTTGATCTCTCCAAACGAGTATCTTTTTCCGCTGCTTCACTCAAAGTATATGTTCGCCAAAACGCCAGGAATCATAAGTGATTTTAACGTGGGTTATAGTTTCTCCCATATCCAAATCGAGCTGTTTTTACAAGAAAATCATAATAAGAACATTAATAAAAACGAATTTCATGAAAATTTTTATAGACAAAACATACATTATGACAAAAATAAATATAAAATAAAACTTACATCAAGCTGATCGCACTCATAAGGTTTATGACCAACAACTTCAGACCCGGATGAGCTTTTACCGTTTGGGCCAATGGTAATGCTACAAATGCCAGCAAGTCTCCCTTCGCTGACATAAAATCTCCGTGCACGGAACGGCATCAGTAAGTCCCAGCATTCGGTCTCAATATCTTCGTGGACAAGCGCGTACAAACATTCATAGGACGGTTCTCTAAAAGAATTAGAAGAAATAAGTTTCGCGTGACAAGCTAAAATTAGTTGATGTAAGGGTGTTTTACTGTTTTCTTTTCCTTAAATTTTGTTTGTTTTTTTTTTTTTTTAAAGCTGAGAAAATTTATAAATATAAGCAAAAAGGCTCCAAATCGAAGCTCAAAAAGTATACAAAGAGCTATAGAGAACCATGCTAAACGAAAACCAAAACCAAAAGCCCACTAGATACAAAAAGCCTATGGCCTAACATTCCAAACATTGTAGAGCATTTGGAAGTAAGCCCAGTTAACATGCCAGGAAATGTAGCTAAAGTGGGCACTCGAGTCACCAATGGCTTACAAGTATTTACGGTAGGTAAAAAAAATTAAAACGGGTCGGGTCGAGTTTGGTGTAGTTAAATGTAAAACCTACTCTTCCAGCTTAAGACTAACAAAAGGCTTGGTGTCAAAAATGAGATCCAAATAGTATGTGATTTGGTGTGCAAGAGATTAGAAACATAATTGCTTTGAGTTTATTATAAAATGGACCAATTTGACTTATATTTCGTTCTCGTAGATATACATAAATGGTTATTAACAATAAGACTAGTTAAAAGGCCAAAGTTATATATATCGTATTAAACACTTCTGATCACCTACAAAAGAACTAAACAATAAAAGTATAGAAAGAGAAAATTAAAAGAAATCAAAGTTTAGCCAGTAATACAAAGCTAAAATGGTCAACTAACTATCTTTGTCATAATTTAGACAGATTATGTTTGATGTCTCTAACAAGTTCTATCAACGGTCACGGTTAATTAGACGTTAGAGAAAATAAAGTTACAACGTTTTCACATTTAATAAAAAGTGTTGCTCAAACTTGAGTTATTAACTTATTACTCGTATGAAGCAGAAAACTCGTAAGTTACGTTGGTGCTTATTTCATACAACAGACTCCAATTATTTAACAAATTTTAATATGGACATAACCTCCCAAAAGTTCAATGTAACTTATGTTCTATACTCTTTTGTAAAATTTGATAAAACTAACGTTGTTTAAGCAAGGATACAATCATAAAACTTATAGAATAAGTATATCACATACCTTAATTGCCAGATGCCAAATATTGTTGGTGTTATAAGAGTTCCGAGACCACCTATTTCAATAATGATACAAATTTCTTTTGCATGTGTGTCGTACACTAAAAGGAGAAATAGTAATGTTTTTGAGCATGTGGAGTGCGGATTTTTCCATCGCTTGTAGTTCAAAATGTTCCATGAAGTGACAGTAATACTAGTTGTGTGTACACTTGGGCTAAACATATATGATATATTCTTGTATAAAGATATTTGAAGGGTTGGAATTCTTATCGTTTTAATATTGACAAAGTTCCATGTTAACGTTATGAAATTTGAGAATTTAAAGTGTTTGAAGGGTTAGAATTAGAAGTAAGTTCAAGGTGTGGTATTTCAAGTGTTTGAAGGGTTGAGGCTTACAACATGTCTATTTATAATGCAAGAATTAAAAGCTACACTATAGTAAAGAAGTCTTTGGTATTTGGTTTGTTTAAAGTTCAACTTTTTAAAGTTCAAGTATTCAATGCCAACATTTGTTCAGTTCAAAATGTTTAAATGTCAATTCAAGTGCGTCAATGTTAGAATTCAAGTAACTTTCATATATGTAAGATCAAATATAATCAAACCATATGATTATTTGATATATGTTATGAACCTATGAAAACAATATGAACTATGGTTATGATCAACTAATGACTCATAGTATATTTTTGTGATTCATGATCCATCAACTCATTACACCCTTCACAAACCTGAATTTTGATTGCACCACTCATATTGTTAAGTCAAATATAATTGATAAAGTTAGCATACAACTACGTCTATAATTAAATACAAGGTCTTTTAGGCATATGCATTCAATTTGAATGTATACACTTGGCCTAACGAATCATGTTATTATTTGATTGCACGTATCAAAGACTCGGTAAACGTAGTGATCATCTTTTAATTGTATGTATTATTTGATTATACGATATATAACTACATACATAACTCACTCCATCTATTGATTGTGATCGAACATGCTATGTTCAAAAGTCGTTGCATATGAATTCTCCCCAAAATACTCGGGAGGCGTCTTTACTTAGTATCACATGTATCGAACACATGGTAGGAATAGCATGGAAGGACGCTATGTGTGGCAAAAGTAGCTATGAACAGTAGCTGTGAGCTGTAGCCACAGGTCATTGCTCACCGCTCACAGCTTCTTATAAAAGCATTGAAAAAATGAGTTTTCCTAAAAAATAGCAAAGCTTACAACTCTTTTGCCAAACGAACACTAAAAATCAAAAAGCTCATTGTTCACAGCTCATTGCCCCCAAAAAGCTCTGAGCTAAACATGGCCAGAGACTTAGCAAGCTAGACTTCGTTGAGAATACTATCTAGCTATAAAAGGTGAAACATTTGTCTTGCATGTGTTCATTGATGCACTCCTTGTTGCCCTTGGTTGTTAATACATAAGTTTAATTCTTAGGTAGGGACTATTGTGTGATGTAACATGGATAAAGAGGACTAAAGTGCCATATTGGAGAAGAAAGAGGGTTCAGTGTAACACTGTAACTTATCATTGAATGAGGTGCAATAGAGACCGTATAGATACAGTTGAAGAAAGCCATGAATGCACATAGAGATAGAAAGAGCTTTTAATGGGGATTCATTAGAAACCAACTTCCACAATTGGGTCACTCAAAGAACTACTGTATAATAAAAACCTTAATTGAAGGCACCCAACAGTACCCCCTGGCTATTAAATTAAGGGATTGATTCGTACACCAATTTTTTTTTTTTATAAATACATCATTTTATACAACAGTGTAATGCACAGATAGTACACAGTACAACATTGTGATGCACAGAATATGATGCAAGAACAAAAAAAGTTGGTGTGCGAATCACCTCCTATTAAATTATGACACGTCCTCTTAGGGGGTGGCAACCTTGCGGTTTGCAAGGTTCGGCAACCCTTGCCGATCGGTAAACACAATTGCCAACCATGCGGCATCCAAATTTCGGCACCTCTTGCGGTATAATTCACCGAATCGGTGGGGAGAGTTTCAAGGTATATGTTACCGTTTAACATTAAATGGGAGGAGCGTGTATTGCTTTGAAAAAAATAAATAAATAAAATAAAATAAGTACATACAACACACTGATGCACCGAAACTCCATTTAGGCTGGCGTTCCCGTTTGGGAACGTGGTGGGAACGGATACGCCACCGAAACGTTTCCAAGGCGTTTCCCGAATCTGCGAAACGTTTCGTATGAAGTATCTTTACCGTTTCTGGAATATCAAGAAGTTTCCAAGCCGTTGCTGGATTTCCGGTGGTCTGGTTCATCGGAATAAATTGGAGAGGAAGAGTTACAAGGGAAAGTGGGATAGAGAATTGTGGGGTCACGTGATTTGGCATTTCATGACTAAGCGACAAGAACTTTTCAATTAATAGTACTCGTATTAAAATAGGAGTAGTAAATATAATGCATATTGTATTATTTATCATCTGATCCGTACTTCTTTGTTTTATCTCTCTTTGTTTTTTTAATTTAAATTTTATTATTGATATACATTTAATGCTTGATTAGGCAAAAAATTAGGCAAGATTGCCACTAAAAAAGAGTGTTTAGGCAAGATTAGGCAAAAAATGTGTTGGACAATCTCGATTGGTTATTTTCTTTAAAAGAGGAGGCAATGTTTGGCAAGGTTGCCACCCCCTTAGTATTTAAAACATTAGTCATCTTTGAACTACTAAAACTTTTAAAGCTTCCCACAACCCCCTCTACACACTTTAAATACCACCATAAGTTTATTCATCTACTCCTATGAATTTATGCCATCAAACAACCATATTTATTCATGTCCTCTTTCTTTCAATTCAATTGTCTCTCTCTCACACTTCATTTTACTGTTGGGATATAAGAATTGTCTTCATGTTGTTTATGTTTAAGGGCATTAAAATAAAGAGATATGGTAGCATAGACTATGTACTATTGTATATTGTGTGTCCTAAAGAGTGTAGTACTTCTCTTGGAAATAGTTGAAATGATGTGGTTTAGATAGAATAAAGAGGTTAAATTAGGATTATCTATGCTTTTAACAATTAGGATTATGTACTTTGATATGTGACTGAATATGATGGTTGGTAAATCATTTGTGTTGCATGCGTTTTGTTATGTTTTGTTGTTGTTCAATTTACATTTACCTAGTATGATTATGTTCTTTGGACAAAATGACATTCTACTGATTTGGAATAAAAATTATCAAGTTTAACAAAAGAGAATAGAACATAAGTTACATTGAACTTTTGGGAGGTTATGTCCATATTAAAATTTGTTAACTAATTGGAGTCTGTTGTATGAAATAAGCACCAACGTAACTTATGAGTTTTTTGCTACGTAATAAGTTAATAACTTGTTAGAGACATCAAACATAATCTGTTTAAATTATGACAAAGATAGTTAGTTGACCATTTTAGCTTTGTATTAGCTAACGTTTTTTTAACGTATCTATTTATAATGCAAGAAATAAAAGCTACGTAAAGAAGTCTTTGGTATTTGATTTGTTTAAAGGAAAGGATCTGAAAGTGTATATTGAAAGGGATTTTTTTTTAATGCCAAACGGCTAGCGTATTCAATGCCCAACGTTCGAAAATTTAAAGGTTCTCTTCCATGATTCTTCGGTGTGGAATACCGCTCCCCTTGCCGATTTGATGATGTCGAGAGTGTGGCAATACTCATACCGAGCGGCATGAAGCATACCGAGCTCCATACCGCTTCCACTACCACCACCCTTAGAAATTGGCTATTGTATAAAACCATACAAGCATTTAAGAGCCATTTTTCTACACCTATTTGCATAAAAATGGGGGAAACGATATAAGAAAACTATTTAGGATTGTTTTTGCTCATACTGAGATTCATTTTTAGTTTATACATAGTTTTAAATCAGTTTTAGTATGAATCGCTATTGTATAAAACCATACAAGCATTTAAGAGCCTTTTTTCTACACCTATTTGCATAAAAATGGGGGAAACGATATAAGAAAACTATTTAGGATTGTTTTCGCTCATACTGAGATTCATTTTTAGTTTATAAATAGTTTTAAATTGGTTTTAGCATGAATCACTTAAAAACTGGTTGCACTTTTTAACTCATTTCTGGTCAATTTTAAGCTTTTTCATCATAAAGTAGAACTGATTTAGGAACGTTAGGTCAGTCTAGGACCGATCCCAATCCTAAGTTAAGTGGTTTCGAGCCAATTCAAAACTGGGATTCAGTTTTAGATTGTTCTTTAAAGGGTATTAAAAGTTTTTGAAGGATAGGAATCCTTGTGTATCTTTGATTAAAGACTAATCGTAAAAACAACCTTACCCAAGGTCGGTCTACCTCATAGGATGCCCCCCTTTTTATGCTTTGTTCGACTGGCAAGGAGAAATTTGCAAATGCAAAGATTTTGTGTGGTCTCCCTTCCTTTTTGGGTGTGTAAATTTTTCATTTTTAATTAATTTTTGTGGGCTATTATTATTGATAGAGAGCTGATGTGACGCTGATGTTGTCGCCATTACTATTAGCCTAAGAGCAAAGGGTAAGGTAACTTTGGTTAAACTTTAACCAACTACACGTCAGCGCCACATCAGCCACCAAACTTTACCAAAAACCCCCGTTATAATAACCAAACTTTAACCAAAATATTTTTCAAATTCAACCCCTAAACTAAAACTAACACTTCATTTATTAAAAAAACATAACATTAATTAAAACATATTACCATGACTTTTGGATCGGTTCTTTGGATATTTTTGCCTTTCGTATACCACGACTTTTGGGCTTTGGCGGAGACATAGGTGTCTCGGGTATTTCATGTGTTTTGGTTTGTGAATACTGTGATTGAATTGTAGATTTTGGAAATTGGTGTTTAGTGCGGCTTGTTGAGTTTGTTCCCAATATAGCATTCGTTGATGTTGTAGGAAAAGTTCTTGGCTCGACAAGCCAAGTGGGTTATCCAAAGGGATGTTTTGTGATGAACCCGCGTTCGGGCTTGAAGATGAACCCGTGTTTGGGTTATTCCAACCACCTAGGAGATTCGTGAAGGAGTTTTCGTTGTTCTTGTTCTAACCCGACATTTAAAAAAAAATAAAGTATACGATAGATTAGATTGAGTTGTGAAAATGTGAAAAAAATTGTTGGGTTAGTTTTGTATTTATAGCGGTAGTAAAATGGTTTTGAAAATGATTTTATTTTATTTATTTTTATTTATTTTATTTTTATCATATAACCATTTATGTACGTTGGGAACTTTTGGGGGGGGGGGGGGGGGGGGGGGGCTAAAGTGTTTTTTTTTTTTTTTTTTTTTTTTTTAACGGTAATATATATGTTATAGGGGCTAAGTGATTTTTTTATTTTTTTTATTTATTTTTTTTTAAATTCATGGTACAAGCTTAACAAGGTGTTAACCTGGTAACCTCCCTCGTTAACGAGGCTTACCAAGACACACAGTATGGTAACGAGGCCTTAACGCGATGTTGTTTAAGGTTTAACGAGGGCTTCTCAGCTCGTTACCTTACCCTTTGCTCTAATAGGTTACAAACTTTACAGTGACATTTTGTTAAAGAGTTATGATATTTAGGCCTATGTTGGCATGAATATTACGATATTTAATCTAAACATCCTCTTCATGTTTAGATGATGACAAAAATGTAAGTTACAACATATAACGTAAAGTGCTTAAGTTACTTGTGATCACAATTCATCTATGCATTCTTACGTCAACAAGCCTCGACATCTCAACGTCTCAAGTATGCTTCAACAATCACTTAAGGTATGGATAAACAAGTGTTTAATACATTTCGTGATCAAATGGGTATTTAATTAACTAATACAAAGTTTATTTAATTATATAAACTTATTATATATTTTTGAAAAACACTTTTGGTAATAAAGAAAAATGTTTTAATCATACTAAATATATGATTTCAAACTTTTAACCAAAATTAGTTAGTTTTTCACCAAATAAACTTTCCCCACTAAAAGACAGAAAATCTGGCCGTTTCAGTAGGGCGGCCCCCTTAATTATAAGGGGCGGCCCCCTTAATTTTAAGGGGACCGGCACACAATTAAGGGGACCGGCCACGCTCCCCTGTCAGATTTTGTCAGAAATTTTTCCCTATAAATACCACCTCAAACCTGGAATTTTTCCAACCTTTTGCACAAATATTTTCAGATCCAATTCTCTCTAAACATCCTTCTAAAACCCTTTGATCATAAGATTATTAATCTTTGTTTCAAGTGATCCAATCTTTCATCACTTAAAGTGCAAGAGAAGTATCCTCCCTATCATAAACCCAAAGATGTATTAGGATCTAGTTAGTGCTTATGTGAAGTTGTAAAGACATTAGTGGCTTGAAGGTGTCAAGACATTAATGCATTGAAGTTGTGAAGACATTAGTGTCTTGAAGGTGTCAAGACATTAGTGCATTGAAGTTGTGAAGACATTAGTGGCTTGAAGGTGTCAAGACATTAATGCATTGAAGTTGTGAAGACATTAGTGTCTTGAAGGTGTCAAGACATTAGTGCATTGAAGTTGTGAAGACATTAGTGGCTTGAAGGTGTCAAGACATTAATGCATTGAAGTTGTGAAGACATTAGTGCCTTGAAGGTGTCAAGACATTAGTGCATTGAAGTTGTGAAGACATTAGTGGCTTGAAGGTGTCAAGACATTAGTGCCTTGAAGGTGTGAATATACTTTTGGTGTGAAGAAGATAAGTTAGGAACTAGATTGGTGTGAAGAAGATAGGTGTGGAGTAGTTAGTTGTGAAGTAGATAGATTTGAAGAAGTTGATTGGTGTGTAGATTGGTGTGTAGATTGGTGTGAAGATTGGTGTGTATATTGGTGTGTACGGTTTTCTCCGCCATAAGGGAGCTTGTTGAGTAGTGAAGAAAACTCTCGAGTAGGTGACTCGGGGAGTGGAGTAGGAACAAGGAAGGTGTCCTTGTAGCCGAACCACTATAAATCATCGTGTTCGGTTTGCATGTTCTTTCTCTCATCTCTTTTCATTCATTCTTGCATTTATCGCTTTATATCTATGCTTGCCTATATGTCTTAATTGTTGCTTATATTGTTGTGATGATTGAATGTGTTTTACATAGAAGTTAATAGTGTGATAGGACATATAATTGTATGTTATGGTCAAATGGACTAATATATATATTTAACACTTCTCATGTTGAGCTTAACTTAATCGATAATTTGATACAAAACGTTTTAAGATTTTAAAAGGAAAACTTATACACATAAAGTTTGATCTATGCTTCATTCATAAAACTAAGTTTTGAAAACTAATCTAAAAGTTCACATATATAATTGATCATATTGATTATATGTTGCTTTTATACTAAAATCAAATTGAAGGTTTTTCAAACAAACAATTGAATAAATTCTAATCAACATTTTGAAACAAAGTTTTTATAAAACGAAAAAGAAGGGAAAACTATTCAACCCCTCCTTCTAGTTTTCCACAATTGGTACCAGAGCCACGTCGCTCAAATTTTCAAAACAAATGGTTTTAAAAATTGAGTACGATCCATGTATCAAATTACCCATTAAGGAGGATTTAATATGAAAAGTGTTTTGTTGATTAACTTGTATTAGTTTTGATATTATATACACTAATTATACTAGCTCGAGATAAGATTATACATAAAACAAGTGTTATATGTTCGTTTTTAAAATCAGAAAGTTACACACCTTTCTACAAAGTCAGAAAACAATTTTTAACAAAAATTGCATTTTTGAGTATCAGATGGGCGGCCCCCTTAAATACTGGGCGGCCCCCTTAAATTTAAGGGGTCCGCCTGTCTGTTCGACAGTTTTTCAAAAACTTTGAAATATCATATAAAATTAACCGTAACTCCGTAGAAGTCGTGCCACCCGGCGTTTCAAAGGTAATTGAGTCTACTTTCATTTAAAAATACTTACAAGTAACCATTACAAACTTAAATAAGTCAGAAAGTTAAAATACTACACGAAGGTCAAAAATTTGAGTCTTGTTTTAACATAAAACTTGTATTTCAACTTTTCCTTCGAGTCGGGCATTCCTAGTCGATATATCTTTGAAAAATTAAGTATTTATGTTTTCAAAATATTGATCTTTATTAAATTTTAAAATGGATAGGAAACTTTTTTATTTTCAAATAAAATCGAGCTAAGTAAACATTGGTATATATAAAACACAAAACGACGACAAGTGTTTTATGTGCTATGTGAACTCATTTGTGATTTTACTTTGCTAATCGTTGCTATTTGTAATTTAGCTATTTGAATATCTTAGCATATGTGCCTTGTACTCTATTAGTTTATAGTTAGTTATCCAGCTTATACTTAACTTGATCTTATGCTAGATTTCTTGCGTTAGGATTGCATAATTATGCTTGCATTGCATATAGGAATAGATGGCTTAATGTTACTCAAACATCTTGTAAATGAGTTAAATCTAATCACCTAAATATTTCAATCAATTTAATCTATTCTTAACAACACACTTAAACATTTTCAACAAATTACCTTGTTTTACCTTAAGTTGTTTAATATGACAAATTGAATCTTTGTAAAACATTAGTAGTAATATAAAAGAAAAAGTATTTTCAAAATCTAAGTGTGTTCATTATAAGTAACTATGAAGAGTCTTTCACATAAACAAAACTTATAACAATCATGAAGTAATAAGTCAAATTTCAATCATTCACCAACCTCACTCATAAATAATCTTAGGATTAATGGAACACACTATCAAAATGCCTATTTATTTTAAATGAGTGTTTGTGAGGGTCAAGAAAGATCTTGATATTATATCAATTCATTATTCAAATTATGGTTGATATATTCATCAAATCTAATTGACATGTTTTTGAGTATGGACAAGAAATTGGATTGTTATTTGTTTAAGTTTCAAGATTACATCAAATGATATAGTCTTGAATCTACATACTCAATCACACTAGATTGATATGAAAATATTTACATCCTTTGTAGATGAAAAGAGTATGCATTGGATCATAACTCACACTTGTGTTGATAATGTCATATTGAATCTACTTGTCCAATAATTGTGTTCCAAATATTAGAATAATATTTTAAACACATTTATAAAATATACAATAAAGTAGGATTGACGACTTGGATGTTTCGTCCGAAATATTCAAGCAATTTACATTGCAATGCAATGGATAAATGTGTCATATCCGAAAAACCAAACATGAGCAAAATAACAACATATGTAAACTTTGCTCACACTACTTAAAATTATCACCACAAGATAAAATACATATTTAAGAACAATACACACTATATATTATATGTATTTCATTTTCTTTGTAGCATGAATGGTTGTGTTACAAGATAATGCACTACACTTTTCTTTTTGAAATAATTTAAGTTATTAGAATTGAAAAACAACTTGTCACAATGCATAAACAAGTAAACTTCATTTTGTTTCAAATACTAGTTAAATTATGATATATAACATTGGCAAAAATCATAGAAAATAATATTTGCTTTAGAATATATAAATGTCTAGTTTTGATATCATTTGTGAATCACAATCTCGTTTAAGATAAATAATCTTAATGAGATTCATTTTTCAAGATATGCTAAGGAGCATTCATAAATCAAAGCACATTTATTAAATCAAGTAATATGTCATCAAAACCAAATAACCGGTTAATCATGAACAAAAGATTAAAACTTTGCATTTACTTTTATCTTAACATTTAACACATCTCTATTGGGATAGTGAGTAAAATATATCATGTAGACTTACCTTCATAAAAACATGGTGTTTGAGTCACATTATGCCAAGTACTAGTGAATCAAGCAAACTTCATATTTGGTACTCTTCGATAGGTGAATTTAGGAACTCAATTTCTTCTAAAAAGAGAATGACTACTGGAGAATCTATTGACTAGAAACTCAATTTAACCTAACGGTTGGATTGCTTCTATGTGAGAAGTTGGGTGTGTGTAACCCGTAAAAATGGTCGTGTTTAGCTTGAATTGAGCACCACTAGTAATAGTCTCATACTCATTCTCCAACTTGATTAAATCGCTCTTCCTAAATGTACCTAACGCTAAGCTTACTTTTATGAACTTTGCTTCTCATTAGATGATTTCATTCCTAGATTTATGGCATATCGCATATATGTTATTTCTAGATGTTTATTTGCTCCTATGTGATTTGATTGTATGCCTTTACATGATTTACTCTATATGTATCATTCATCTAGGTATATTTTTATTTCTTTTAGATCCTACACCCTTATTTCATATGAACCTTAGTGTCATTTTCCGATAGGTCATATTAGTCTCATAATATATCCGGATGAGCATGAATTTAATGGGAAGGGAAATGACACTCACTCACATATATCCTTCTACCTCACACCACCTAGAGTACCACCACTTCCTACAACCTCACATGCCACTCCCATGTTGCATGTGCAAACCTTCACCCAAGACAATTATCATGCTCCACCACCATCACCTTCCTCCGAACACTTGAAGTTCGTTGAGGAGCTAAAAGAGACTCATGAGCTTAGTGCTCTTTTAGCATTACATCTTGCTCAACGCAATTTGGATCCACCTCAATCAAGCTCACCATCATCACCACATAACATTAACCAAATTGAGAAGCATGTTAACAATTGCCCTTGTTGCATCTTCCTTCAACAACATACCATTGCTTTGAATGAGCACTTTACCTGAATTGAGTATCTTCTTACTAGATCTCAACAAACCCCATCACTTGAACAACATCAAAACCCTCAACCAACAAACCCCACTTCAAATCCACCACTCCATCCATCAAAGAATATATCAACTCACAATTATCTCCACCACCAAAAGTTATCACCACCTCATCCAAGTGAATTTCATTACGAAATGCGTCATTTCCACTTACTAGCAAGTGAAGAACACAATGAAGAAATCCAAGCTTCAAGTGTTGTCGACTCATGATCAAGTGTTGTCGACTCATCACCACCTCATTTCACATATCCACCTTCGGTCGTCAACCAACAAAACACCTAAAAATCCCATGATTCCCTATCATCCACCCTTGTCGAACGATATATTAATCCAAACCATAATTGTCAACCCTTTGTCATCACCTTCCCTTTACATTCACGCTCATCCCTCCTCATTCCCCTACATTTTCCTAGGTTCTAATCTTTGCATTAGATTCTAAATTTTCTTTTGGATTTAGGTTTTGTTTTAAAAACAATAATTGCATGTGTCATACTTTTAGTGCATATACCTAATATGTCCATATATTGTTCCCCTATTAGTTTCATGCATATATCCATTATCTTCATTATATACATGTGCACTTGTCTACTAACTTTGTTTTGAAGGATTACTTCACCGCTCGATTCTTTGGTAGCCAAAACAAGTTTTGAGCATACACCAAGGGGGAGCATACACCAAGGGGGAGCATTGAGGTTGATAGGATCAAGGCTTCACTTACGATGATGCAAGCTCGCCTTTTACATTCTATCTCAAGAGTTCAAGCATTGTAGAAGTGTCATTTAGAGTCCACCTTTTTGCTTCGACAAAAGGGGGAGAAGAAGTGTAAACAAGTAACTTATACATTTTACTATAAGTTATAGTTTACATAGTTTGTCATCATCAAAAAGGGGGAGATTGTTGGCATGAATATTACGATATTTAATCTAAACATCCTCTTCATGTTTAGATGATGACAAAAATGTAAGTTACAACATATAACGTAAAGTGCTTAAGTTACTTGTGATCACAATTCATCTATGCATTCTTACGTCAACAAGCCTCGACATCTCAACGTCTCAAGTATGCTTCAACAATCACTTAAGGTATGGATAAACAAGTGTTTAATACATTTCGTGATCAAATGGGTATTTAATTAACTAATACAAAGTTTATTTAATTATATAAACTTATTATATATTTTTGAAAAACACTTTTGGTAATAAAGAAAAATGTTTTAATCATACTAAATATATGATTTCAAACTTTTAACCAAAATTAGTTAGTTTTTCACCAAATAAACTTTCCCCACTAAAAGACAGAAAATCTGGCCGTTTCAGTAGGGCGGCCCCCTTAATTATAAGGGGCGGCCCCCTTAATTTTAAGGGGACCGGCACACAATTAAGGGGACCGGCCACGCTCCCCTGTCAGATTTTGTCAGAAATTTTTCCCTATAAATACCACCTCAAACCTGGAATTTTTCCAACCTTTTGCACAAATATTTTCAGATCCAATTCTCTCTAAACATCCTTCTAAAACCCTTTGATCATAAGATTATTAATCTTTGTTTCAAGTGATCCAATCTTTCATCACTTAAAGTGCAAGAGAAGTATCCTCCCTATCATAAACCCAAAGATGTATTAGGATCTAGTTAGTGCTTATGTGAAGTTGTAAAGACATTAGTGGCTTGAAGGTGTCAAGACATTAATGCATTGAAGTTGTGAAGACATTAGTGTCTTGAAGGTGTCAAGACATTAGTGCATTGAAGTTGTGAAGACATTAGTGGCTTGAAGGTGTCAAGACATTAATGCATTGAAGTTGTGAAGACATTAGTGTCTTGAAGGTGTCAAGACATTAGTGCATTGAAGTTGTGAAGACATTAGTGGCTTGAAGGTGTCAAGACATTAATGCATTGAAGTTGTGAAGACATTAGTGCCTTGAAGGTGTCAAGACATTAGTGCATTGAAGTTGTGAAGACATTAGTGGCTTGAAGGTGTCAAGACATTAGTGCCTTGAAGGTGTGAATATACTTTTGGTGTGAAGAAGATAAGTTAGGAACTAGATTGGTGTGAAGAAGATAGGTGTGGAGTAGTTAGTTGTGAAGTAGATAGATTTGAAGAAGTAGATTGGTGTGTAGATTGGTGTGAAGATTGGTGTGTATATTGGTGTGTACGGTTTTCTCCGCCATAAGGGAGCTTGTTGAGTAGTGAAGAAAACTCTCGAGTAGGTGACTCGGGGAGTGGAGTAGGAACAAGGAAGGTGTCCTTGTAGCCGAACCACTATAAATCATCGTGTTCGGTTTGCATGTTCTTTCTCTCATCTCTTTTCATTCATTCTTGCATTTATCGCTTTATATCTATGCTTGCCTATATGTCTTAATTGTTGCTTATATTGTTGTGATGATTGAATGTGTTTTACATAGAAGTTAATAGTGTGATAGGACATATAATTGTATGTTATGGTCAAATGGACTAATATATATATTTAACACTTCTCATGTTGAGCTTAACTTAATCGATAATTTGATACAAAACGTTTTAAGATTTTAAAAGGAAAACTTATACACATAAAGTTTGATCTATGCTTCATTCATAAAACTAAGTTTTGAAAACTAATCTAAAAGTTCACATATATAATTGATCATATTGATTATATGTTGCTTTTATACTAAAATCAAATTGAAGGTTTTTCAAACAAACAATTGAATAAATTCTAATCAACATTTTGAAACAAAGTTTTTATAAAACGAAAAAGAAGGGAAAACTA
>JARVZY010001043.1:0-43292 GCA_030686995.1 Artemisia argyi | reverse complement strand
CATCTGGCACTGCGGAGCTCTTGAAGCATGTTAATGGTCTCACGAGCAGTAGTCTCCTTATATGGCTGGTTCCTTTCATAAATGGAGAAACAGACACTCACCTCATTTAGAGAATGAAAACAATTTTTAAACCATTTTGGATGATAACCATGGTAGCAAAAATATGAGAGTCTGAGTGGTGCCTTGAAGTTGTTGATTGGGCATCTAATAACAGTGAGATTTTCAACTTGAGGTGCAATCACATTAATAACACCTGAATGTTTGCAATTGATAAGCTTGAGCGTAGAAAGTCGTGGAGTACTAATGTCAAATACCTTCGCCCGGATGATGCAACTCTCTATAGCAAGGTTCTTTAAGTTCAAACACATGGAGAAAAGGTCAACAGATTCACTGTCATCCTCACAAAGTTTTGCTTCAAAAAGATGCAAATTAGTTAATGCAGGAAAATTCCAAGGTGTTTTAGGTGTAACGCGAGATGCATACGGATTAAAACTAAGGGACAACTGTTTAAGAGTCTGTGAGCTAAATAAGCAAGGAGGGAATTCATGATTTTTCTTGGGCCAACTCCTGACAGTGAGTTCTTGAACATTGTGAGAGAACGCATAATTTGCAATCTTTCTCACAAAAACCTGACTAGCTGCTCCATAAAAATATAGCTTAACCGAAGCCACTTCTACTTGATGGTTGCGATGAGACAAAACATGGGTCACGAATTTGGAAAACTTATGTAAAGTATTAAATTGACTACTTGAAAAGTCGAGACAAGGCATTGATTTCCAGATAAGCTTCCATCTCGAAGACAGCATAGACGTTTGGACAGCAAATTTGGTGTCGAAACAAGAGAGTATCTGATGAATAAGCTCATCCGGCAAAGCGCTCAATCTATCTACATTTACGACTGATCTAACCTTGTTGCTATCAATCTCCATTTTCTCTTCTACACCTTCTCTTATGAATCTGTAATTTACAATCCCATGTTAATATAATATGCACTTAAAGTCACAGCATCAATCATCAGTTCCTTAATTAGTTCCTATGAACAATTTTTTTTTTTTTTTTTTTTTTTTTTTTTTTTTTTTTTTTTTAATAATAAATTTTATGATGTAATGCAACTATCGATAGAGACAAAAAGTCAAAAACTAATACATACATGATTGAAATCAACATAAAGTTCGCTAAAAGAAGAACAAAAAAGCTTGCCAGCCTTTCATAGTATGATAATTTACTGATTTAATATACACTTAATCTATTAATCTACGTAAAACTTCAGTTTTCTGCTTATACTCGTAAATAAGTACTAATAAGCTTTTTAGAACAAGGAACCACTCGGGGGTTGCCCGGTAGCAAAAGGCTTGTGACTAACATCACTAAAAAGTAAAAATTATGAGGTTCAAGGTTCAATTCCAGCTAGGTGCAAACAAACCTCCTGAAAAGGGAGGGCTTTACCCCGAGTATTATTCGGCCAAATAGTAATAATTTGTCAGTTGTATCTATTTATAAAAGGTTTTAGGTGAGTAAAAAAAGTAGTTATGATTTAGGGGGTGTTATTTTTTCTAAACATATCTAATCTAACCTTTTTATAAATGAATTGTAATACAAATAAATATCGTTTCGGCCGGGTATTATAGCATTTTGTTTTTTTTACAATATAAGCAAATCCAACCACCATTTCCAAAAGTAGTTATAATGAGTAATTCAGAAGCATTTTAATCAAAGGATATACAATAAACGATGTAAATATCTATGAAGCTACAATGAAATGATATAGACAATAATAATAATTGATGAGCATTCGAAAAATGTGGTGGTTACAAAACAGTGACGTAAGCAGGATTAATTAGAATAGACATTGGGGCTTGAGAGATATACCTGATAATCTGTGAAGCAATTGAATGATGTTTGGTAGTTGATTTTAAAATAAGTGAAATGAGGATGAACCCTAACCCCCAAATTAACCACGTTCAGGACAACATAGCGCCAATACACTTGTTTTTACATAGTTTTTGTGGTTTACCCGAAGTTTCACCCAAGGTATCTAAAACTTTAAATTGCATGGATAGTCCCTGTCTCTGCAAAAAATGACACTAATTAATTGATTTTAAGTGAGTTTTGTTATCATTTACACGTTAGCTCTGTTGGTTAAAGAATGTTGCATAGTATATTTTTTATAATAACAGTCGTTTATATTTTAAAGTTTTTCGATTTTAGGTACGTTTTTGTCCGTTTTTATACGTTTCTATCATTTTTATATTTTTTCATCCGTTTTTGTCCGTTTTTATACACTTTTCTTACGTTGTCATCCGTTTTTGTGCACTTCTTAATGTATAAGCGAAACCAATTACTTGAATGATTGAAAGGAATAGTACTCTTACAATGTAAGTGAATAAATGGCCTAACATTTAACATTTTATTTTTCTATGAAACTACAATCTAGTTATACACGATAATCATTCGTGACTAGTGAAATCAGTGTTTGTGGGAGACGTACTTTTAATTTGCAAAGAGAATGATAATCTTCAAGATCACATTTGCATGAATTAAGGATAGTATGTTATGCTTTGCCTTCTATCCAAATGTTTTGCATTTGATATTTCAGTCTAAGCCTTTAAGGTAGGCTTGTTTGGCAGTACAAAATGGGCCGGACCGGACCAGTAAGAATGTTATTCTAGTGATGAAAAAAGTACTCTAGTATGTATTAACTTTGCTGTGTTTTTTACTTTCTACTCAATTTTACACACTCATACTAAAAAATAGCTTCACCCTCCTTAATCACAATTACTTTTTTGAAACGCCACATGTAAAATTTGTATGTAAGCTTGGAGTTAAGAGTAAAAATGAAATAATTTTATGTGTATATACATGTTTGTGGCTGCATCATTTTTTCTTCTGGTGTGCATCTATCTCTCATTCCATTAAACGCTGTCCTCTAATTACCCTATATCAGAAAATGTTAAACAATAGCCAAACATCCAAACATATAATGAAAGTACAATCCAAGAATAGATCCGAATATCCAATAAAGTTTTTGCAAAAACAAAAAATAAAAAAATAAACAAAAAAATCAAATAAAGTCCAATCCCAACTAAGATAACTTTAACTTCATTAAGTTTGTATCAACCTGATGTGCCAGAACAATCTTTAGCAGCCCTGAAAATGCATGATACTTGTCACTGGTTCAATTGTGACCAATAGATATCTGACTGGTCTACACGTGATAGGATTAAATTGAGCCTCTGTTTAATATTGAACTTTCAAGTCCATTGAATTTAAACCAAGGATATATCCAAAACTATTTGCAAATGTTTAGTAAGAAATTCGAATGTGCTATTTAGTGTTAAAGAAGAGTGGTTACCTGAGTCGATGATTCACGGCATAGGATTAATACTCGGGGAAGAAGGTGTAGGAATCTGACACTAGACCAAGTTAAAAAACCAAAAGTCTTAGATTTTCAAAATGCAGCTGTGAATATGAATAGCCAAATACTGAATAAGAGACTTACAACTGCTGAAGAAGATGGATCTTGAAATGTCGAGATGTTATCAGACTTGTACTTTTTGAAAGCTTCTATTTTTTGTTCTAAGTAAGAAAGCAGGTCTTTTGATGTTGAGTATAGACGCTTACATAGTGTTTCAATTTCTTTAAGTTGGCGAGAGTAGAGTGCTTCCATCTCTGCCATCTGTCGCTTAGGCAAAGCTCCCAATAATGATCTGATATCCGTTCCCTTTGTAACTAAGGATAAAGATTTCTTATTTTCTCGGCGAGCTTTCTTATTTTCTTGACGAGCCATATCCAGAAACTCCTCAAAACAGCCAGTGATCAGTACCTTCAGTCCAGGCATTACTTCCTCGATCTGAGCCCTATTAACGAGTTCGCTTTGCATCATTTCTTTATTGGTCCTTGTCTGTAGTTCTGTCATAAGATGCTCAAGGGCTGTTTTCATCCTTTCATGTACCTTTTTTCTTTCAGTAAAAAGTATATTTTCCTGATCAAGTGAAGTCTGCAATTCATTCATATGTGTCTGAAAGTCTGCAACCAGTTTCACATTCATATGTGGCTGAAAAGTTTAAGAAAATGTCACTTGCTCCATTCCAAAATTTAATGTCATCAAATACCCTCTTATTACAAGATCTAATACTGTACATCTAAGGTTGATAGGTTATATCTAAATATATGAGAAATATTATTATTTTAGAGTACTTCAGGGGTATATATGATTGCCTCGCACAAGTGACAGCTGGAACTTTAAATGAAACAATCAGAATTTGAATATAATCGAAGGGAATGTACAGACTATTAGTGATAATATCAAGTTTTCTCTCTAGTCTACAGCATTTTATCTCGTCCTCTGCCAAAGGATTGACAGCTTTGGTTAGTTTCAAGTTGTAATGAGGTAACACAATTGTTAAAGTGAGATAAATGGTTTTCAGTGACACATGAGAGATAAATCTCTTACCCTTTAAGTTCTTGTATATCAGTATATGTTATTTAAGCATGAGTAAATTGTCTACACAGAGACATGGAAACACTAAATTTACTAAATTAACACAGTGAAACATATTCCACAATCAAATAACTAACTTTGGCATACTTCTTATATTGCTATTTATATAAATCTTGATCATCTTAAGATTTAGTTTAAGAAGCAAAATGGCTGCTAATATGGACAAGAATCTCAAAACAGAAATAGTAACCGAAGTAATTTAACCCCACGACTAAAACTCATAAACAGAAATAAAGGGATACACGCAAGTATGAGAAAAAAACATCTTATTATAAGTACCTCAGGTAAATCCATGATCAATGTGGCGCTTGTAGACTTTTCAAGCAAGAAGTTTCTAGCTTCAGTAGTCAATTTCAGTTTGTGTGCATCCCGCCTATCCCTCAAGTTGGAGTTTATAGTTAAAGAGACCAGGTTGCTAAAAGGTGAAGGATGGTTTAATATTAAATCCGGAAATGAAGAAATACACTGCACATATATCACAAGTAACAAGTTAAAAATCCGTGAAAGAATACCTCTTTTATCAACAATTTTATACATTAATAATAATACTTTAAGTAGTCTTAAACTCTTTAAACTTCGCGCCCGTGTTGATAACAAAGAGATTAAGAGAATTGTTATTAACATTTCAACTAATTTCACGTGTGCTAAGTTGCTCTCACACAAAAACAAACTGACAAGCAAGTAGTAAAGTGAACATATGAAAACGTATCTTATGTCCAAAACTTGGTGCTACTGATAACATAAGAGCATACCTCAACAATGTCCATGTTAAGTGTGAGACATCTGGCACTATGGAGCTCTTGAAGCATGTTAATAGTCTCACGGGCATCTTTCTCCTTATACGGCTTGTCTTTTCTATAAATGTACAAACTGACAGTCACTTCATTTAGTGATTGAAAACAATCCTTAAACCACTGTGGAGGAGGATGATCCCCGCTGTAGCACAAATAAGAGAGTCTGAGCGGTGCCTTCATGTAGTTGATTGAGCTATCAATAACGGTGAGATTCTCAAGTTGAGGTGCAATCACGTTCACAATTCGTGAACATCCACAATCTATAAGCGTGAGTTTAGTAACTCGAGGAGTTATAATGTCAAACACCTTAGCGTGGACAGTGACTCTTCTTAGAATGAGGTTCGTTAAGTTCACACACTTGGAGAAAGGATCAAAGGATTCTCTGTCATCATCACACAACATTGTTTCAAAGAGATCCAAAGTCGTTAATGCCGGAAAATCCCAAGGTGTTTTAGGTGTAACGCAAGGTGCAAACGGATGGAAACTAAGGGACAACTGTTTGAGAGTCTGAGAGCTAAAGAAACAAGGAGGGAATTCATGGTTTTTCTTGAGGCAACTCGAGACAGCTAGTTCTTGAACATTGTGAGAAAACGCATAATTTGCGATCTTTCTCACAAAAGCCTGACTAGCTGCTCCATGGAAAGATAGCTTAACCAAAGCGACTTCTACTTGATGGTTGCGATGAGACAAAACATGGGTCACAAATTTGGAAAACTTATGTAAAGTATCAAATTCACTACTTGAAAAGTCGAGACAAGGCATTGATTTCCAGATAGGCTTCCATCTCGGAGACAGCAAAGACGTTTGAACAGCAAATTTGGTGTCAAAACATGAGAGGATCTGATGAATAAGTTCATCCGGCAAAGCGCTCAATCTATCTTCATTTACAACTGATCTAACTTTATTGCTTTCAATCTCCATTTTTTCTGCTACACCTTCTATTTATTATTCTGCAATTTACAATTTCAGCATCTATATAATGTGCACTTCACGTTACAACATTAATCATGCTTCAGTTCTATAAAAATGCAAGCATATATAGATTATAGAGATAAAAACTACTACAAACATCACTGCAATTAACATAAACTCGCTAAAGAAACAATAAAAATGTTCAACAGCCTCTTACAGTATGGTGATTTGCTCTGCTTATGTTTCTCTTATTAATAAGTACGTAGAATCTGCTTAAAAATAAGCACTTCAAGATACAGTGCTTAATGTTGCTTATTTTGTAAAAAGCAACAATGATGGAAAAATTAATAGTTTTACTTTTCTATTACCAAAATTGTCATTAAATATTCAAATTACGTCCTGATATCATATTATGTTACTGACGCGTAAACAACCTAACAATGACCAAAACACCCCTGCCACATTAGCAAATGGATCCCGAAAGCTAAATTATTCATATGGTGACAAGTAATTAAGTATGCTGTCAACATATAACCCTAAAAGCTACTCCATACATCATTGTGAATAACATAAACTCGCTAATAGAGCAACAAAAACACGCAATCAGAACAATAAGTTACTGATGTAAAACACTCTAAATCTATGAATCTATAATAATATGATACACGATGATGATTCATTCTCATTTCAGCATCGAAATGCAAACCTGCTCTCCACACATCCGTGAAATCAGCATTTCTTAATCTACGACACTACAATCAAACGATAACAGTAATCATTCATAATCGTGTTCTAAAATCAATTTCCTTAGCAACACAACTATAAATAGAGAGATAAAAGATACTCCATGCCAGTGGTGAAGCTTGGATTTTGTTAGTGGGGGGTCGGGATCTAAATTTTTTTTTCCCTAAGGCTATATTTCAGGTATACCGAAATTTTTGGGGGGTCGAAACCGAATATACCGAAATTTTTCTACACGAAAACTATATACCCCCTACATCGCAAAAAAAATTTCGGGGGGTCGGGCGCCCCCCCGGCCCCGATGAAGCTTTGCCCCTGCTCCATGCATCACTGCAATTAACATAAACTCGCTAACAGAACAACAAAAAAGCTCAACAGCCTCTGATACTACTGTAATTGATACGTTCTAGTTGTATCTTACGTAGCACCACTTTAATCGGCCGCAAGCTACTTAAGAAGAAGAAGAAGAATGACAGAATTATGAGATAACTCCTAGTTTGACTCCAACACATATCCTATCACGACTCACACATATCCTAAATAAACATAATAAATAATGATAGTAATCCTATCCCATTACGAAATCTTTATGCCAACTTGGAGCGACCGACACACGCTTGGTCCTCACGTCTTGTAATGCTTCAGGCGTAACAGTAATATACTGATTCAAAATACTCTTAATTTACGAATCTAGAATAAGCTTGTTTTTTCTGCTTATGTTTTCTAAAATACTCTTTAAGTATTTATAAGCTGTATAAAAATAACGCGTCATGTAGTAGTGTTTGGCATTGCTTATTAACTTATTTTGTAAAACATGCAATAATGCGTTAAATATTAATAACTGGTTGAAGATTTTCAGTCAAATTCGAATTAAAAAATGATATCATCTTATATTAACTGCTTATTTTGAATAAGCGGATAAGTAGAAGCAGTTATGCTTCAAACACCCCCTCAAAATGCAAATATCTAACTATATAAATATAAACTACTCCACACATCAGTGAAATTAACATTTTCGTACAAGACAAAAACTATCAATAAGCATTTTAAATATACAAATCATCGAAAATGTCCTGGCAACATACATGATACCTTATTTCATTTTTTACCAAAATTTAACTTTCAAATTCCGTCCCCTATATCATACGTTTTGTAGACGCAAAAGCACCCTAACATTAAGCAAAATACACATGCCATCGCAAAAAAGTAAACTACTCCATACATGAGTGTAGAGGTGGCAATTTGTGCCCAAAAAAAAAAAATAAAAAAAATAAAAAATAAAAAAAAATAAAAAAATAAAAAAAAAAGAAGCTAATTTTGGCTATTTTGTAAAAGATTTGGGCACATTTAGCCCCCTTCTTTTTTTGAAATGGGCACATTTAGCCCATTGAAAAGTTAAATGGGCACTAACAGGCACATATTTCCTCTCAGTTAGATAACATTATAATCATTTATGAAGATTAACTTATATATAATATATTTAATTTTTTTAAATATAAAAGAGGTATTACGTTTAAGGAATTTATTTCGTCATTTTGTGTCTTTTATAAAGCGATTTGTATAACATGTGCCCATTTGGCCAGTGCCCGCCCGTCCGTTTTGCCACCTCTACTGAATGAAATTAACATAAACTCGCTGACTGAATAACAGCATCTATTTTACTGATTTAGGATACGCTTACTCTATGAAGCTACAATCAAACGATACACAAATAACCGTTCACAATCATTTTCAAATAAATAAATCATTCGAAAAAAATGAGATGGTTACTGAATAGTGAAGTACGCAAGTGGAAAATTGATAAATTAGGGCTTGAGAGAGAAATATGTAAGTACCTGCTAATTTGTGAAGCAATTGTATGACGATGGATGTTTGGTAGTTGATTTTTAAATAAGTGAAATGAGGATAAACCCTAACCCCCAAATAGCTTGCTTGATTTCAGGACAACATGTTTTTGCTTTGGCGCCAATCATTTCCCAATTATTTTACTTTTTACATTCAATTTTTTTTTTACTTTACTTTTGGCACAGGGCTTTGGGAGGTGTTGTTGGACTTATATAATTGACCTGGGCCGGCATGCTGTGTTAAAATTGGTAATATCACGATTAGTATTATTCGGTTATTTCAGTTAAATTTTCTTTTAAATAAAATAAAACCAAAAACCGAATTTGAATTCGATTTGATTTTCGAGTTGACACGAATTACATAATTTTTTTTTCCATATCATTATAGTATTGGTTTTAGCATCAAAAATAATTTCAAGCTTAAAAAATGTTATATTTATAATAATTATTTAATTTTTTTTATAGGCTATACTTCAAAATATATATGTTTATATGAATTCGATTTTCGGTTCAGTTCGGTTTTCATTTTGCCAAAATCATATTCAAACCAAAAATCGAATATTTAATTCGGTTCGGTTCAGTTTTGACAATTTCGGTTCGGTTACAAATTTAGTTTGGTTTTATTCAGTTCGGCTTCGGTTTTTAGTTCCTGTGGGTATTACCCAATTTGTGAACACCCCTAGTCACGATTCCAGTTACGTTTGATACGAACCCCACTTTACTTAACTGATCTTACAGGTTTTTACAAAGTTTTGTATGCTTTTTTCGAACAACACTAATGCCACTAGATTATATATTGATATTTCATTGATATTTGAAGAACTCACACACCAGGCAACGTCTAGTTGACCTATCAAATATAGTTATAAAGTACGTAGGGCCAGAAAATGCTTAATATAGTCTTTAATAAAAACAGATCAAATAGATTCCAAATTCGACCATGATAACTCTGTCACTGAGTCACTCTGACCTTCTTCATGATAGCTTGCATGAACCTAAATGTTTCCGCACAATCATTAGCAGGCCTAAAAAATGAAAATGCATGATATTGGTTTCAGGTTTCATTCTGACATATGAACCTGCACTTCAAAGGATAGGCTAAAGTGAGAATAATGAATTTGGACAGTTAGGTTATTGCAAACAATTCAATCACACAAATAACCTGTTTAAAAACACTATACACCTAAATACATTAAATTTAAATAACATCGATTGAATGCCAAGTGTTCTTTAAGGTCACTACATTTGAGTCAAACATATTTCCAAAATTCTACCTTGATGCTTCGGATACAAAGTGCAATGTTTATAGAAGAGTGGTTACCTGGGTTGGTAGATGGTTCTCATTCATGACAGCTATTAGATTTTAAAATACGAAAATGTGATGCAGAGCTTATTGATGGAATTAGAAACTCACAATTGCTGCGGATGACATAGTTGGTTGTGATGCTGGAGGAAGTTTGTGACTGGGTGCATCTTGAAGTGTTGAGAAATTTTCAGAATTGTCTTCAGCATGCTCGTCCATGATTTTAATTAAATAGGGATAAACATCTTGACATGTGGAATCTAGACTAACAAACAGTGTTTCTGCTTCTTCAAGTTGGCGAGAGTAGCGTTCTTCCAGTTTTGCCCTCTGTAGCTTAGGTAATTCTTCCAAATATAACTTGATACGTTCCTTCTGTCGAAATATGGCTAAAGAGCCTTCATTAGCTTGGTCAACCAAATCTTTCAACTCTTCCGAACAGGCATGGATCTGTGTCCTCTGTCTAGCCGTTACATCATTAATTTGATACCTCTGAGGTTTACTTTGCATCATTTTGCTTTTGGTCAATAGCTTTACTTCAGCAAAAAGGTTCTTAAAGGTAGCTTTCCTACTTTCCAGTGCCTGCTTTCTCTCAACAAAAAGCATATTTTCTTTCTCAACCGAAGCTTGCAGTTCCTTCATATCACTCTCGATGACTGCAAGCAGTTTGGCCCTCTTCTTCTCCCTAGCCTCTTTCGCTTTCATTGCTTTTGTAGGTGGTGGCTGCCAGATTTACAACAACATTTTAGACTGACATAAGAACCTTGAAATGAGAAAAATAAGATGCTTAGGATTGCCCATAATGACGTAGTAACCAAAGTAATTTAACCCCACCACTAAAACTCATAAACAGAAACAAACTGATGCACGCAAGTATTTATCGTATCATAAGTACCTCAGGTAAATCCATGATGAATGTGGCGCTTGGAGAGCTTTCCAGCAAGAAGTTTCTAGCTTCAGTAGTCATTTTCAGTTTGTGTGCATCCAGCCTATTCCTCAAGTTGGAGTTTATAGTTAAAGAGATCAAGTTGTTGAAAGGTGAAGGATGGTGTGATATTAAATCCGGAAATGAGGAAATACACTGCACATATACAAGTTAAACATCCGTAAAAAGATGCAGAAAAACATATGTTGAATCACTCCTCTATCAACAATATTAAACATTAGTAAGAATACTTTAAACATTAAGTAGTCCTTAACTCTTTAAACTTCATTCCATGTTGATAAAAGATGAATATTTTATAACATTTTGATTTTATGTCATGTATGCTAACAATCCAAATAATACTGAAAAGCAAGTACTAGAGCGAATATTTGAATTTTCGATAATGTATGCTAACAATCCAAACAATTTATCGACATGTTATATATGACTGATAAGATATGAGCATACCTCAATAATGTCCATGTTAAGTGTGAGACATCTGGCACTACGGAGCTCTTGAAGCATGTCAATGGTCTCACGAGCAGCAGTCTCTTTATACGGCTGGTTTGTTTCATAAATGGACAAACTGACACTCACTTCATTTAGAGAATGAAAACAGTTTTTAAACCACTGTGGATGTGGATATTTATAATCACTGTAGCGCAAATATGAGAGTCTGAGTGGTGCCTTTATGTAGGTGATTGAGCTATCAATAACAGTGAGATTCTCAAGTTCAGGTGCAATCACGTTCACAGTTCGTGAACATTCACAATCTATAAGCGTGAGCTTAGTAACTCGAGGAGCAATAATGTCAAACACCTTAGCATGGACAGTGACTCTTCTTAAAACGAGGTCCATTAAGTTCACACACTTTGAGAAAGGATCAAAGGATTCTCTGTCATCGTCACACAACATTGTATCAAAGAGATCCAAAGTCGTTAATGCCGGAAAATCCCAAGGTGTTTTAGGTGTAACGCAAGTTGCAAACAGATGGAAACGAAGGGACAACTGTTTGAGAGTCTGAGAGCTAAAGAAACAAGGAGGGAACTCATAGTTTTTCTTGGGGCAACTCGAGACAGTTAGTTCTTGAACATTGTGAGAAAACGCATAACTTGCGATCTTTCTCACAAAAGCCTGACTAGCTGCTCCATGGAAATGTAGCTTAACTGAAGCCACTTCTACTTGATGGTTGCGATGAGACAAAACACGGGTCACAAATTTGGAAAACTTATGTAAAGTATCGAATTCGCTACTTGAAAAGTCGAGCCAAGGCATTGATTTCCAGATAGGCTGCCATCTCGGAGACCGCAAAGACGTTTGGACAGCAAATTTGGTGTCGAAACATGAGAGTATCTGATGAATAAGCTCATCTGGCAAACTGCTAAATCTATCTTCATTTACAACTGATCTAACTTTGTTGCTTTCAATCTCCATTTTCTCTGCTACACCTATTTTTTATCTGCAATTTACAATCTCAGTATCAATATAGCACTTCAGGTTACAGCATTAATCATGCTTCAGTTCTATAAAAATGCAAGTATATATAGAGATAAAAACTACTACATATATCACTGCAATTAACAAAACTCACTAAAAGAACTATAAAAAGGCTCAACAGCCACTTATAGTACAGTGATTTGCTCTGCTTATGTTTCTCTTATTAATAAGTACTTACAAGCTGCTTAAGAATTAGTACTTGAGGATACAGTGTTTGGTGTTACTTTCATATTACCAAAATTGTCATTAAATATTCAAATTACGTCCCAATATCATAAAACTTGCTGATCTGTAAACACCCTAACAATTACCAAAATACCCCTGCCACATTAGCAAATGGATTGCGAAAGGTAAATTGTTCATATGGTGACTGACAAGTGACAAGTAATTAAGTATGATGTCAACATTTAACCAGTGGCGACCCAGGATCAAATCTAACGTGGTTCCTTATGTAGTTGAGGCTAAAAATAAATGGGTCAACAAGCAAACCGCTTAATGTCTCGGGTCGGGTTAGGTACGATAATAATAGGCGTAAGGACTGTTAATAACGTAATTAGGGTATGCAATAATTAAATAATGCACTTTTAGTGATAACTACCTAGATTTAACTTCTAGTAATCAACTTTGTGTGTAACTATTAATGCATAAAATTACTTTTATTTACATATTTAGAGACTATCACTAAAACAATCCTTATTTTAAAATAGTGTCAGTGTGTATTGAAAAGATACAATAAACCCCACTGTAACAACATTTCAATCAAAGCACTATTGTACTGAATTACGCAAACTTATACTCCCCATCTTCAACCTTTTAACAAAGAAAACAGAAGGGAAAAAAAAATTAACATTCTATAGGCTTATAGGCCAAACGCACGTGATAATCTCAACCACACAAACAAAAGTCAACAAAATACATACACACACAATTTTTAACCTTTTAATTACACAAAAGCCCCTATCTTCGTTATGTCATTATCTCGTTGCAGCCATGTCCGACCATTTCTCCGCTAGACTTTTTTTTTTTTTTTTTTTTTTTAATATAAACCTTTTACATTCTTTCTTTCTTTCATTGTTCTTTTATTAAGATCTAAGGTGGTTCCTAGTAACTTTTTAAGCTATGTCCTGAACTTTTTGCATATATCGCTTCTAAACAACTTAGAGCTAAGGTGGAGCCTGGGCACCACCTATTAATGCAATAGGTCTACCTCTGCATTTAACTCCATACATCACTGTAATTAACGTAAACTCCCTAACAGAACAAAAACACACAATCATTAAGGTAGTTTACCAATTTAAAACACTCTCAATATATGAATCTATAATAATCCGATACACGATGATGATTCATTTGCATTTCAACATCGAAATGCGAACCTACTCTCTAAACATCCGGCATTTTCTTAATCTACGACGCTACAATCAAATAATACATAATACTCGGTCAAATCCAATTTGATAAGTATAAGCAGTTTGGATAACAGAAAACAGTATGTTTCTGCTTTAAAATAAGCAATCCCAAACACCGCCTTAAAATGCAGAGCAACGAAAACACACAATCGGTACTGTAAATTACTAATTTAGAATACTCGTATCTATCTATATATAGAAATATAAATAACACTAAAAAAACAGTGAAATTTGATAAATTAATGGAAAATTGATAAGTTGGGGCTTGAGAGAGAAATGTATGTGTGGTTATAGTGTTATACCTTCTGTGAAGCAATTGAATGATGTTTGGTTGTTGATTTTTAAATAAGTGAAATGAGGATGAACCCTAACCCCCAAATTAACCTGGATTTACATGGTTTTGCTTTGGCGCCAATCCCAATTTTTTGACTTTTACATTCCATTTTTTCACTTTTGGGCTGGCACAGTAATATTTTGGAGATTTGGAAGGTGTTGTTGGACTCTATATACTTGGGCTTGGCCGGCCTTACACAAATTACTGGATCTACAAAGTAATTTTTTTTTTTTTTTTTTTTTTTCACAGTTACGCTGTGTTTTCGAGTCAGAGTTAGGGGTGTTTGATAGCCTCTTAATGGGCCTTATCATGAATCATTAAGTGAGATTGATTGTTTGATAAACTTTTTTTCTTCTCTTAATTGTTCCACTAAGGGCTGAATTGGTCAGCATTAAAAACATTCAAAATGATTAAGCACCACAAAAATTACATAAATGTCATCTTCGAGTGTGTCCAACGGTCAACTTTTATATATGCATTTGATAATTTCTTTAAGAGTAAACTAGTTCTTGTGATTTTATAATCAAATTGATAAGTTATTTTTTAAATGATAATGAGTTCTTTTTAAAATTAGTTCGTAATTAATATTGTTTTATGATCTTTTGATATGACTATTTACATTTTATTGCTTACTTTAACATTGTTTTCTTTATAAAATATTTCTATTCGAGTCAATAATATTTTTTTTATCAAACTATATATTTTGCTCAGTACAAGTCTAGACACTAGGTTAAATTTGTAATTTAAGGCAACTCAGATTGCTCATTCAGAATAATTATCAAACAATAATTTTCACACAGAATCAGTTTCACTCAGTATCTTGGAATCATTCAGCAGCTTTGATTTATTCAGTGCTAAATCATTTTTTTTTTTATCAAAAAGCCCCTTAATCAATAAAATGAAAGGAAATAAAAGATGTTGTGTTCTCGAGTAATACTTAAGGAAGAAAAGAAAAGAAAATAGAATGAAAATTAGTGTTATTTTGTTAATTTTGAAAGTAAATTGTTTCTTCTCACTTTTGGGAGGAAAATGTCTACTTTACTTTCCTCTACTTTTCTTTAATAATAAAACTCAAGAACACAGTGTTAGGGTTTTTTGGTTCGGTTAGTTCGGTTAAATTTCTTTTTGGTAAAACTGAACCGAAAACTGAATTTGAATTCCTATGGGTATTACACGATTTGTGAACACCCTAATCACGATTCCCCTTACGTTTGATATGAACCCCACTTTACTGATTTTACAGATTTTACAGGTTTTTACAAAGTTTTGTATGCCTTTTTCGAACCACACCTAACGCCACTAGATTATATATTGATATTTCATTGATATTCGAAGACCTTTCACAACGCAAACGTCTAGTTGACCTGTCAAGAGAGCTTTAGGGAATTAGGTCACAGGTTCAATCTCAACTGCTTGCTAAAAGATCAGTGGAACAGATGGTTATTGCCTGAAGCTTGGTCTTTGAGAAAGGGTCAGTCGGCATTCAAAAAAAATGCATGGGATCAAGGTTTGCCTGACTTTTGAAGACTGAGATTTGAAGCCATAACATTTGAATTGAGAAGCCACTCTCAAACCGCTAAACAAAGTCACTTTGATTGCATTAGCACACTTGAAATATTGAAATACTCATATATATATATATATATATATATATATATATATATATATATATATATATATATATATATATATATATAAAACCCTACTTAGTCATGTGCTTCGACCCATTTTTTGAGAATTTCTATAATACAGAGTAATGTACCAAATTGTATGGTATTTAGGGCCCGTTTGTTTTAAGGGGTTGGATTGGGTTTGAGGGACCACTGATTAAAATAAATGTCTGGTTAAAAAATTGGGTTTTCAAATTGGGAGTGAGACCTAATAATGTTTGGTTAATAATTGTATTTTATTTCAAATTTTTACAAAATAATAATTTATTAATTTTATAATATATTTTCTCTCATATCTCAAATCCAAATTCCCAAATTCTATATTTTCTAGTTTTCTTGACCAACTTATTCTGATTATAGTGTATGCCAAATAGAAATTTCTTTAACAAAAGTGCAAGTTTTTATTTGCTTAACATTGAATATAAGTAGTCAACTAGCCAAACACGGAATGTATATACGAAACAATACGAAGAGATGTGCATATATGTTTAGCATCAGGGTTTAAGTAGGTCATGAAAAGGTTTGGACTTTGGATCAAGTTGGTTCAGTAACAGCTTTTTATATTTCGTGTGAATTTCTTAAGTATACAAAACAAGCATAGAGAAATGATCCAATTTTAAGTTGTGTATGGAGTTTCTGAGTTGAAAGTAAGGATAGAACACTTGGATGCGACTAAACTGAGATGAAAATTCAATTGCTTGCAATTCTACAAAGATAGTTATAAAGTACCTAGGGCCAGAAAATGCTTAATATATCAGAGATACAGTACCAACAGCTAAATGTTAAAAGGAAACAACCCCCACAAAAGGTAAGATTCAAAATCATATTCAATAGTCTTTAACAAAAACAGATCAAATAGAGTCCAAATTCGACCACGATAACTCTGAAGTCTGACCTTCATGATAGCTTGCATGAACCAAATGTGTCGGCACGATCATTAGCAGACCTGAAAAATGAAAATGCATGATATTGGTTTAATGATTCATTCTGACATATGAACCTACTCTCCAAAGGATGGGCATAAAATGAAGATAATAAATTTGCAAAAAGCTAGGTAGGTTAATGCAGACAATTCAATCACACAAATAACCTGTTTATAGAAGAGTGGTTACCTGTGTGGGTGGATGGTTCTGGTTTATGGCATAGGGTTAATACTCGAGGAGGAGGGTATGTTAACCTGACATATTGCAAGTTAAAGATCAACAGCTATTAGATTTTTAGGTACGAAAATGTGATGCAGTGCTTATTCATGGAATTAGAAACTGACAATTGTTGTGGATGAAATAGTTGGTTGTGATGCTGGAGGATGTTTGTGACTGGATACGTCTTGAAGTGTTGAGAAGTTTTCAGAATTGTCTTCAGCATGCTCGTCCATGATTTTAATTAAACAGGGATAAACATCTTGACATGTGGAATCTAGACTAACAAACAGTGTTTCTGCTTCTTCAAGTTGGCGAGAATAGCGTTCTTCCAGTTTTGCCCTCTGTAGCTTAGGCAAGTCTTCCAAATATAACTTGACACGTTCCTTATTTCGAAAGATAGCTAGAGAGCCTTCGTTTGCTTGGTCAACCAAACCTTTCAACTCTTCCGAACAGGCATGGAACTGTGTCTCCTTAATTTGATACCTCTCAGGTTCACTTTGCATCATTTTGCTCTTGGACAATAGCTTTAGTTCAACAAAAAGGTTCTTAAAGGCAGCTTTCCTACTTTCGAGTGCCTGCTGTCTCTCAACAAAAAGCATATTTTCTTTCTCAACCAAAGCTTGCAGTTCCTTCATATCACTCTCAATCTCTGCAAGCAGTTTGGCCCTCTTCTTCTCCCTAGCCTCTTTCGCTTTCATTGCTTTTGTAGGTGGTGGCTGCCAGATTTACAACAATGTTACTTGCTCCATCCAATATTTATTGTAATCATAAAATACTTCTTCTGGATTCAAGTATTTCTCAAGATCTACTACAATAAATCAAAGGTTAATAGGTTATATACTAGTTGTAATAGTGGTACAGATTCCACAATCAAAGGATGTATTCAAGTTAATATTCTCCTTAAGCTGCTATTAACCCCTTATTGCAGATCATGATAAACTTTATATCGAAATTGGAAGCAAGATGGCTGCTAATCTGAAAAATGACCTTTTCAGATGTCATCCAATCAAATTGAAATTAAGATGTTAAGGACTGGCTATAAAGAATAAGTAACTAAACCCTGCTACTAATACTCATACAAAAAAAAAAAAAAAAAAAAAAAAAAAAAAAAAAAAAAAAAAAGTGAAGTATTAAGAAAAAACCATCCTGATAAGAGTACCTCAGGTAACTGCATGATGAACGTGGCGTCTGGAGAGTTCTCAAGCAAGAAGTTTCTAGCTTCGGTAGACATCTTTACTTTGTATGCATCACTTCTCATGCCGGAGTCTATATTTAAGTAAACCAAGTTGCTAAAAGGTGAAGGGTGGTGTGATAGTAAATCTGGAAATGCAGAAATACACTGCACAAATATCACAAGTAATTAAAATTGATAAAGAATACCTATAATGTATAAATACATGTATTTGATGCCCACTCTTTATTCAAGGACTTTATAATTTGAAATGCTGAAATACCTTATCATTTTATCAACATTTTATGCTTCATGCCATGTTGATCATGTACGAATATTTTATTAAGTTTTTATTTTAGGTCAAGTATGGCAACACTCCAACGGGTATGCAAAAATATATGAAAAGCAAATACGAGAATTACTCCGTATCATTTAGATGTTTATGGTGTATCTTATGTCCACAATTTCCCGACATGTTATGAATGACTGACAAGAAAAAGATAGCAACATACCTCAACAATGTCTATGTTAAGTGTAAGAAATCTGGCACTACGAAGCTCTTGAAGCATGTTAACAGTCTCACGGGCATATTCTTCATTATATGGCTTATCATGTCCATAAGAGGACAAAGAAACACTCACTTCGTTTAAAGAACGAAAACAATCTTTAAACCATTGTGGATGACCGTAACCACTATAGCACAAAGATGAAAGTTCGAGTGGCGCATTTAAGCACTTGATGATTTCGCAACAAATAACAGTGAGATTCTCAAGCTGAGGTGCAGTCACATTGATAACGCGTTGATGTTTGCCATGGGTAAGAGTTAGATTAGAAAGTCGAGGAGTAATAATGTCAAATGCATTAGCCATGACAATGAATCTTTTTATGACAAGGTTCTTTAAGTTCACGCACTTGGAGAAAAGATCAACGGATTCACGGTGATCATCACACAATATTGTATCAAAGAGATGCAAAGTCGTTAATGCCGGAAAATCCCAAGGTGTTTTGGGTGTCACGCAACGTGAATCCGGAGGGAGAGTAAGAGCAAAATGTTTAAGAGTCGGAGAATTAAAAAGGCAAGGAGGGAATTCACGGCCATTTTTTGGCCAAGCAGTGAGAGTCAGTTGTTGGACATTGTGAGAAAAAGCATAATTTGCAATTTTTCTCACAAAAACCTGACTAGCAGCTCCATGAAAGAATAGCTTTATCGTAGACACTTCCGCTTGACGGTTGCGATGAGACAAAACATGGTTCACAAATTTGGCAAACTTAGGTAAATCTTTGAATTGCTGACTTGAAAAGTCGAGACGAGGTATTGATTTCCAGATAAGTTTCCATCTAGAAGACAGAACACATGTTTGAACAGCGAATTTGGTGTCAAAAGAACACAGGATTTTATGAATAATCTCATCAGGTAAGCTGCTCAATCTATCTTCGTTAACGCCTAATCTAACATTAATGTGATCAGACTCCATTTACTCTGCTACAACTCCTCTTTAGGCAGCACCACAAATTACAATCACATACCAAATGACATCTGCAATTTTAGAATTAAAATCCAAATCAATTACTTGCACAACAAAGGGATACATTTTCTATTTTTCTATATGTGTCCATCTATCAACCAACCCCAAATGGCCTAGTGTTAAGAAAGGGTAGGAAACGGTCACCCGGATACCCCGGTTAGGCCGCGTACATCAGAGTCAAAGACTCACCCTTCCTGAGTACCCTAAACAGGTAAAACCTCATCTATTTACCCATTACATGTCTTTTTAATTATAAGTATATAATTTAGTACATACATGAGTGAAATTAACATTAACTCGCTTACAGAACAACCAAAAGCTTTGGGTACTTTTAGTTAAGGAAAATATTCGTCAATTTTCTATGTTGAATACGTTTTTGTCTTTATTTTAGAAAAGTGGAAGTGCAAGGGAAGTGAAGAAAACTACAAATCATACTTTTCTAATCTTAGTTATAACTTAATAAGTGAATTTTCTATTTCACATAAAACCTTTTCAGAAATAACTCGATTTCAACAGGTTTTCCATTTTTATAGAAAAAGTTCAAAAAATATCCCCATTTCCCCAAACTAAACACATCCTTATTAGCTTATGAAAGTACAATAATAAGGGCACGTTTAGTTGTGGAAAAATGAGACTCTTTTCAAGACAAAACTTATATGTAAAACGTGTTCAAAGAATGTTTCATGGTGTTATCAGATAGCAACATACGTTCGTCATTGTTCCAATTTGATAATTAAACTTTTTTGTCCCGTTTTAGCGTTTATACTTTTAATTGATGCTCTAATTTGGTAACAAAGGGATTATGTAGCTAGATGACGTGGAGCCATGAATCACAAGTCCACAACGAGTTAATTTAAACATATAAATTTGACCAAAACAATAAATAATTAACATACAGCACATCAAATGAAAGTACAAATACTAAAAGGGAACAATAAATAGTTTAATTTTCAACATATATTTCTATAACTCCTCTATTAATCTAGAAAATTAGAATAAAAAAATGACACAACTAAAAAAATTTCAAGAACTAATATAATCCAAGATGTAAAAAAATTTTAGTCCAAGATAAGGGGTTGAGAGAAACGTACATATGATATGGTTGTTGATTAGACTGTGTCTGTCTCAAGTCTGAACCCTAGCCCCCAAATTTTAATTACATTGGCGCCAATCCACTTGTTCTATGTTTTATTTTGACTTTTTTTTCAACCAAGACACTACAATGCATAATTGGGCCGGGCTATTGAAATCAGGCCATAATTTCATGACGTACATTGCCGTCCTACTTTTCTTTTAATAACCATTTTTAGATGAGAAATGATTAACATGAGTACGGCTATGTCTCTTTTCTTTTTTTTTTTCTTAGTGAAAGGCACATGAGACTCATTTATTTAATATTATTACTTTTCTATTTGGGCCTACTAATTCCACTATCTCATCTATATGTGTAGAGTGTGAAATATAAGATTCTCCTCATTAAGATGATGCAATGAAATATGTGACCCATTTTCCCCTTAGCTAACAAAAAAAAATAAAAAATAAACGGCCCCTAAACTTGTATCTAAACTTATGCTTAAAACTACATGTAAATCATTTATTTATGCTAAACAGGAGTATATGTTTAGGCATAACTTTAGTTATACATTTAGTCATGTCAATTATTTATCTTTTTGATAAACCAAATGATAATTTTTGCCAAACTTTGACACTCGATTCTTATTAAATATGTACGTATTATAATATCAAGTTTGGTATTAAAACCATAGTCATTTTTTGACAAGTTTAAAGTATAGAAATCAATGACACTCCTTCATATGCATTAAACTGATGTACTTGAAGGTTTAATTCGCTTTTTAACCGGTTGTTGTCTGACTTGTATGATTCCCACTTGACTTTTGATTTGATGGTGTGTACACTAAATTTTTAGGGGTGAGTTATCCACACCCTCCCATAGAGAGGGTTTCTAATGATTGGATGCATTGTCGGTTTGTACGATGTGCATTGCAGGTTGTACGGTTTGACCAAAACCCTATGATGTGACACCATAGGGAGGGTTTGTATAACACAACCCAATTTTTATCTTGCACATTTCAACCCAAAAGTTAAAGCATTCTGTTTTGTACTTCATGACTCTCTTTATTGATCAAAGTATACTTTCACAGAATAAATTAGTTGTGAGAAAATTAAATTGGAGTTGAGTAAGGAGCTAATGATAGAATACTTGGACATGAATATTGAGATTCAACATGCTTGCATTTAAAATAAAAGTCTTGAAGTACCTTGGAGCATACAATAATTGATATTAGTCAGGAATATAGTAACCATAAGTTGAAGTTCAAAGGAAACACCATACAGAAAGTAAAAGTCCTAAAACAGATCCAATAGTCTTTTGCCAACAAATAACTCTTGCCTTTTGCATAAATACTTGTATGAACCTGATATGTTGGACCAATCTTCGGCAGCCCTGAAAAATGCAAAATACTGTAGTTGTTAAAGGTTAGATTCTAACAAGTAGATATTTGAGCCTTGGTGTCCAGACTCTAGAGTATAGGCTTAAGATAATCAAATTGGCGAAAATCAGTTAGGTACTCAGACAGTAAAATCAAAATCTGCATGATGGCGCCACCGCACCAGTGTTTAACATTCAGTTGGAAATATTTCCAAATCATCCACATAATGTTTTGCATACATTAACAAAATCAAATTGTTGTGAAGTTCAAGTTGAACATGTGGAGATACGATAGCCAGAACAAAAATGATTACCTGGTTAGGCGGTTCTGTTTCATGGCATTGGATTGGTACTCGAGGATGAGGATCTGTTAATCTGCAATTACGGAAATTTATAAACAACAAAAGCAGACTATTTAATCACTATAATTATGAAAAGCCAAACACTGGATCAGAAACTTACAGTTGCTGAGGAAGAAGATTGTTCTGATGCTTGTAAAAGTTTGCTACTGGAAGCATCTTGGAAAGTCAAGGTCTTATCAGGCGTGTTCTTTGCAAGATAATCAGTAACTTTTTTCAAAATTTTAAAAACGTCTTCATATGTTGAGCGTAGACCAACACACAGTGTTTCTGTTTCTTCAAGTTGACGAGAGTAGCGTGATTCTATGACTGCCATCTGTCGCTTAGGCAAACTGTTAATCAATGATCTGACCTGCCACTTTTTCAAATCAATGGCTTCACTATCATCAAATTCTTGCTCAGTCAAAACCTTAATCTCTCCCCAACACATTGCTAGTTGTACCCCAAGTCTGCTCTCAACAGATTGCTTTACTTCTTCAATTTGTGTCATTTTATTATTGAACCATACTTGAAGTTCTGTCATAAGATTCTCAAGATTTGCTTTAGTCTTATCTGCTGCATGCTTTTTCTCAACAAGAATCCTATTTCCGTGCTCAACCAATGCCTGCAATTCTTTCATATGAAGCTCAATGTCTGCAATCAGTTTGGCATTCTTCTCCCTAACCGCTTTCGCCTTCATTGCTTTTGTTGGTGGTGGCTGTAAAGTTTACATGAATGCCATAAAATACCCTTCTACGATTATCAATTCCATTCTAATAGCTTTTACTAGACTAACATATCAAATCCTTGAAAATCAACATTAAGATGATAAGGACTGCTTAAAACAAACAGTTAATAAAAAAAATAGAAGAATCATGAACTAAACCCTACTACTAAAAGTACTAACAACAAAAAAGGAAATAAAAGTATTAAAATACATAACATCTTGATGAAAGTACCTCAGGTAAGTCCATGATGAATGTAGCATTTGGAGAGTTCTCAAGCAAGAAGTTTGTAGCTTCAGTAGACATTTTTACCTTATATGAAACTTTCCCCCAGCTCGAGTCTATATATAAGGAAATCAAGTTGCTAAAAGGTGAAGGATATTGTGATAATAAATCTGGAAATGCGGATATGCACTGCATGGAATGAGAAAAAATATATAAATGTTAAAGATTAATTTAAATTACAAAGATTGTGAGGACGAGTAGTCTACAAAACTTTTTAAGTGTATGTCATAACTGACTGATAAGATATCAACATACCTCAATGATGTCAAAGCTAAGCGTGAGAAATTTGGCACTACAGAGCTCTTGAAGCATGTTAACAGTCTCACGAAAATCTTCCTCGTTATATGGCCTGAATGCGGAATGATAGGACAAACTCACAGTCACTTTGTTTACAGAATGACAACTATCTTTAAACCACTTTGGGGGATTATGACTTTTATAGCACAAAGATGAGATTCTGGGTGGTAAATTCAAGTAACTGATTGGGCAATCGATTATGGTGAGACTCTCAAGTTGAGGTGCAACCAGATTAATAGCTTTTAGCAGTCTTCCTTTGATAAGCTTGAGATTGGAAAGTTTAGGGGTAATAATGTCAAATACTTCCACATGCGCACCTAATTCAAAATTTTCTAAAGTGAGGTTCTTTAAGTTCACACACTTGGAGAAAAGATCAATAGATTCACGGTCATCATCACACAATATGATTTCACTGAGATCCAAAGTCGTTAAAGCAGGAAAATCCCAAGGTGTTTTAGGCGTTAAACATTGATCATGCAAGGAACTGCTAAAGGTAAAGTGTTTAAGAGTCTGTGAGCTAAAGAGGCAAGGAGGGAATTCATGGTCTTTTTTGGGCCAACTAGTTACAGTTAGTTCTTGGACACTGTGAGAAAACGCATAATTTGCAATCTTTCTCACAAAAGCCTGACTAGCTGCTCCACTGAAATCTAGCTTTACTGAAGAAACATCGATTTGATGGTTACGATGAGACAAAACACTGGTCACAAATTTGGAAAACTTAGGTAAGTAACGGAACTTATAGCTTGCAAGGTTGAGACAAGGCACTGATGTCCAGAGAAGCTTCCATCTCGAAGACAGCATAGACGTTTGAACAGCATACTTGGTATCAATAAAAGAGAGGATTTGAAGAAGAAGCTCATCTGGCAAGCTGCTTATTCTGTCTTCACTACCCACCGGTCCATTACCAGGATCAAACTCCGTTTTTTGTACAACAATGTTCAATTTGGGCCTAACACAAACCATTCACATCAAATGCTTAGATAAAACAGAAGAATATTAGAATACTTTTAAGTTGGCGCGAATCCATAATTCAAGCATAGCCAACTAATTATAAGAACTCAAGGGGTCCCAAAACAAAATAAAGAAATATAACTCCATAGTTTCTAATATTAAGTAATCAAATCCAGTCTTCACATAGTTGCCATTTCAGTAAATTCAGTTAGATGACAAGGTACTCTTAACAATCTAACAAGTGAGCAAAAGTGTCAAACTGGACGGGTCGGGTAACATATCGAAGTGGTTTCGGATCTAACCAGGTCCAAGGCAAGCGGGTCTATTGTCAGGTTGACCCACCCATTTTCACAAATTTGGAGTAAAATAGGGACATTGTATTTTTTTCATTGACCCTGTTGTATAATTGTTATCCAATTCGTCTTTGCATCAAATACCCAATTTGACCCATATAAGTCAATGAGTCTTTAATTGCCACTTCTAAAATATCATACTGAACAAATAACTTAGAAAGTTAGAAGTCCAATGGTAACAAATAGTTACATCATATACCAAGTTTACGTTACTAACTACAAGCGAGACCAAATTTGCGCCTATCATACACTGATGAGGTAAACGGATGAGGTTTGTTAACTAGGGAGGCGAATGTTTGACTCACATGTACGCGCCCTAAGATGTTTACCTCTGATGAGATATCAGGACATTCGCCCAAAATGGCACAGGCAAACACTAAAATAATAACTAAAATGTGGATTAAACTATAAATCATTCATAATTTCACCAAAGCAACGTATAACTCAGATAAGCAGCAATTACTAACAATAAACAAAAGTAACAAAAACAATGAATCATGAATTACTAAACTTAACATAAGCAGGTCATAAACAATTAATTATTTAAGTGTAAGTAAAAATAACTAGCAATTGGATATTTGATAAAAACAATGGAAGGTTTTGAGAGAAAACCTTTTAGTCGGCATTGAAATTAATTAGCAGATGAATGTTGTTTTGTTTTTTTGAAGAGTTTTAGGTTTAATTTTTGGGGAAATGAAATGATGGATGTTTCAGATGATAAAAGGGATGTTTGGCTCGCTAGCGGTTAAATATGAAAGAAAAAATAAAATGAAAATGCTCTTACAAAATAGATTTTTTTTTTTTTTTAAATGTGTGGTTAAAATTTGTTTTTGGTTTTTGGTTTCGTTAATTTAGTTTTTCTTTACACCAGTGCAAGGCAACAAAGAGACGCCAAAAAAGCCAAACGCTAAAACAATCTAGACCCACGCACACATACCCTGAACTACCCGCATAGTATGTCTTTCTTATATGTCAATTGGTTTTATAATTAGGTGTCTTAGTTATCCCAACAAGTTAATTGGTTTTATAATTGTGTATCTTAGTTGTTCCAATAAATAAGAAGATTGAAATTGAAAAAAAAAAAAAAAAAAAAAAAAAGCCGTAGTTACATGATTTAAAACCTAAACTTTAAATCAGAATGTTGATATTATCGATAGTCAAAAGTTGTAATTGATACATGATTATATCAAGGCGTGTTCATGTAAATGTTACATAGAGGAAAAGATATTTTGACATCTCATTTACATCAAGACTTAAAATTAATAAATAAATAAAAAATAAAAAATAAAAAATAATAAAATTAGACGTAAAAAGTGTTCGTTGTCTTAGGTGTCGGCACGCCTATCGTCTCAATACGATCATTGATAGGTCGGATACCCTCTCCCCTGACAGGACGTTTTAGACGTAAAAAGTGTTGTATGTGCAAACTAATACATAATTTAAAAGTTGATAACAAAATGTGAGAAGCTTTTTCGCCTACTAACTTAATACTTTGACAGATTTTTTTTTTTTTTTTTTTTTTTTTTAATTCCGGTATAAATTATAGGAAAGAATCAATTAAAAAATCTATTAACTATGAGAAACTTGCAAAAGAAACAACCATCCATTATACTTTACCAACAATACATCCATAATTTACTTTTTTAAAATATAAATAAAAGAGTAAATTGCAAAATCATCCTTTTAGTTTGGAGAATTTACAAATGCACTATTCATTCTGAAACTGCACTCGTCATTCTGTGGGGAACTTACAAATGCACTTTTTGTCCCAAACCAATAGGGGTGAGCATCGGGCCGAAACCGACCCAAAACGATCCATCTCGAAACCGAAAATCCTGGAAAACCAAAACCGAATCCCAAACTGAAATTACTCGATTTTACTCAGTTCGGTTCGGAACGAGTCGGTTTTCTCGGTTTTCGGCCAGAACCGACCCGAATCAATCCATCCTGAAACCGAAATCCTGGAAAACCCAAACCGAGTAACGAACCGAGTATGTTCGGTTTGGTTTCGGGACATCGGTATCAGTCGGTTTTACCTGATTTTCGGGATTCGGTCGGTTCTGCTCAGCCATACTAACCAAACTTAAATGACTAACTTAAACATACTAACCAAACTTAAATGACTAACTTAAACTCACTGGGACCAAAGTGAAAAAAGGTGAAAATGGTAGTTTGGAAATTTAACTTTAGCTAGGGAGCAAATGTTCACTAGTAGGGGTGAAAACGAGCTTGCCAGAGTTCGAGCTCGCCTCGTTTACATATATAAAGCTTGAGCTCGAGCTCGAGCTCGTTTCGAGCCTAATATTTTGGGCTCGAGCTCGGCTCGTGAAAACTTTCTAAAGCTCGAGCTCGACTAATTTGTGTGATGTTTTAAAGAAAAAAAAATAAAATGGAGCTCGGCTCATTAATTACATAAGGCTCGAGCTCGTTTACTACTTGTAAGCTCGTTTATACGTATAGATATAATATATATACGTATAGATTTCTAGGGCTCGTTTAGGCTCGCGAGCCTACTCGAGCTTTTTGTATAGAGCTCGAGCTCGAGCTCGATTATTAAATGAGTCCAAACTTAGGCTCGAGCTCGTTTAGGCTCGGCTCGTTCGAGCTTTTTACCGATCCGATCCCGAGCTTTTCACGAGCGGCTCGGCTCGTTTCCACCCCTATTCACTAGTATTGTATGAGTACATTTTCAAAATAATAGGGACTGAAGTTGAAATTTAACAAAACTACAGGGTCAAAATTTGCAATTTGCTCTAATAAATGAAATAAAAATCCAATTCATATAACACAAGTGTAACTCCAGAAAGACCAATAAACAGAAGTTTCGCGTGATCTTCCTCATTTTCCCCCAAAATCAAAAACCAAAACCCTAACCCTAACCCTAATTTACAACCATGTCATATCACGGCAATTCCGACGACGGCGAGCGCAACCGTCGTCTCTACAACCCCTACCAAGACCTAAACCTCCCAACCCAAACCCTATACAAGCTCCCCACTTCCCCTGAGTATCTCTTCCAAGAAGAATCCATCGCTCAACGCCGTTCATGGGGGGAGAATCTCACTTATTACACAGGGATCGGGTACCTTTCGGGCGCCGTATTTGGTGCCGGAAAAGGCGCTATTGAGGGTGTTAGAGCTTTTGAAACAGGGGATACTTTGAAGCTTAGGGTTAATAGGGTTTTGAATGCAGGTGGGCTTTCTGGACGGATGATTGGGAACAGGGCCGGTGTTATTGGGTTGTTGTATGCCGGTATGGAGAGCGGGATGGTTGCGGTTCGGGACGTGGATGATGTTTTTAATAGTGTGGCTGCTGGTTTGGGGACTGGGGCGCTTTTTAAGGCTGCGAGTGGTCCGAGGTCTGCGGCTCTTGCTGGTGCGATTGGTGGGATTGCGGTTGGGATTGCGGTTGCGGGGAAACAGGCTTTGAAAAGATACGTCCCGATTTGAGGTTGGACGACGATGATTTTAAGTTTTGATCTTTAAACGTGATTGTTTTGTAGTGGCTTATGATATTATGATATGCTATGATATTTAATGATGATTGATAAAAATGTTTCTCGTGTACTTGATGGATTATGGACTATCAATGCCCTTTCATTTTGTTAAGTGTACTGTGTATTGGTATGAAGAAAGGGTTATCAGTTGCAAATAAATTTATGTAGACATTGATGGTAAACACAATTTATTTAGTTAAACTGTTTCCGCCTTGTTCTATTGCTTTCTTTCTGTTGATGCGTGATTGGAAAATCCTTTACAATGCTTCTTTGCTGTCTGATAAGATTCATAGATGTTAAAACTTAAAACGCTTGAATTTGTTTTGAGCCCTGTATTTGAAATACTGTAGAACGTTTCTGTGTTATTTCAGAGACTATGGTCTCCAAATATATCTTTTCTAGACCTTTTAAACGATCTTGGAGACGCTGTTTGTTTTTTGTGCCAAAATGTTTGACATCTTACTAGGCAGATAGTATGTTGATTGTGTTGCGCAAGTTGTTTGTGAGAACTTTCTTACAGTTTGTGAGAACAAGAATGACAGCATAACTGGTAGATGCTTTGATATGTCTGACCGAATGTGACTTCAAAATGATTTGTGGAATCAGGCAATCCAAGTAATATGCAGATTGCATATGTTTTACTAGTTGCACTTTTCAGCTTCCATTCTGTAACCTTAAATAGTTAAATGACATAACATTTTAATTACCTGAACCATCCTGACTTATGATATGTCCGTTTTATGGTTATTGTTTATTCAGTTATCAATTTTGAATCAAGTGACATGTTTGATTCTTCAAGTTTGGGGTTTTCTTAAAATGAGCCATTATTTTTTTCTAAATGAGAATCATGAAGTTGTGTTTAACCACATATATATAACTATTAACTACCAACGAAAACCAACTATCAGAACGACCCTAAAACTGCACCTGAAATAACCGCAATCGGAACCGAATTACATGACCCGAAACCTGCTGGAAACCATGACCTTCCCTACAATAAACCAGGACCCCAAACCTGCTCGTAGTGTGAACCTAAAATGACTCTAAACTTGTGCGGAAAAACGACCATGGCCTGAAACACACACATATGATGAAGAAAACATTTCCCAAGAATAACACCTAAAATAACCTCTGAACTTTACACAACCAAAAGCTTGGAGTTGGGAGTAAGAGTAAAATATACTTACAAGAGTTAACTACATTTTTGGTCCTTATGGTTTACCCAGTATTTGAGTAAGGAGCTAATGATAGAATACTTGGACATGAATATTGAGATTTAAGATGCGTGCAATTAAAATAAAGATAGTAAAGTAGAGCATACAATAATTGATATTAGTCAGGAATATAATAACCTGAAGTTAAAGTTCAAAGGAAATCCCATACAGAAAGTAGAGTACTAAAACAGATCCAATAAAGTCTTTTGCCAAGAAAACAGATCAAATGAAGCCGAATTCCGACGGTAATAACTCTTGCCTTTGTATAAATATTTGTATGAACCCGATATGTTGGCCCGCCCAATCTTCAGCAGCCCTGAAAAATGCATTATACTTGTTAAAGGTTAAGATAATCAAATTGGCAAAAATCAGTTAGGTACCCAGACAGTAAAATCAAAATCTGCACGATGGCACCACCGCACGAATGTTTGACATTCAGTTGAAAATATTTCCAAATCATCCATAATGTTTTGCATACATTAACAAAAGCAAATTGATGTGAAGTTCAAGTTGAACATGTGGAGATACGATAGCCAGAACAGAAATGATTACCTGGTTAGGCAGTTCTGTTTCATGGCATTGGATTGGTACTCGAGGATGAGGATGTGTTAATCTGCAATTACGCAAATTTATTAACAGCAAATGTACACCATTTTATCACTATAATTTTGAAAAGCCAAACACTGGATCGGAATTCAGAAACTTACAGTTGCTGAGAAAAAAGAAGATGGTTAGCATCTTGAAAAGTCAAGGTTTTCAGGCGCGTTCTTTTCAAAAGCATCATAAATTTTGATCACAAATTTACAAGCATCTTCAAGTGTTGAACGTAGACCAACACACAGTGTTTCTGTTTCTTCAAGTTGATGAGAGTAGCGTGATTCTATCACCGCCATCTGTCGTTTAGGCAAACTTTCAATCAATGATCTGACCTGCCGCTTTTTCGAATTAATGGCTTTAATATCATCAAATCCTTCGTGAAACATAACCATAATCTCTCTCCAACACGTCTTTAGTCGTACCACCAGTTTATTCCCTTCTTCACTTTGCGTCATTTTATTATTGTAACATACTTGTACTTCTGTCATAAGATTCTCAAGATTTACTTTAGTCTTTTCTGCTGCACAAGAATGATATTTCCGTGTTCAACCAATGCTTGCAATTCTTTCATATGAAGCTCAATGTCTGCAATCAGTTTGACATTCTTCTCCCTAACCGCTTTCGCCTTCATTGCTTTTGTTGGTGGTGGCTGTAAATTCACTTGAATGCCATAAAATACCCTTATACGATAATCAATTCTATTCTAATAGCTTCTAATAAGTTACATAACAAAACCTTGAAAATTAACCATAAGATGATAAGGACCACTTAAAACGGTCAGTTACCAAAAAATAGAACAATCAACGACTAAACCCTACTACTAAAAGTACAAACAGCAAAGAGGGATATAAAAGTACTAAAATACATAACATCCTGATGAAAGTACCTCAGGTAAGTCCATGATGAATGTAGCATTTGGAGAGTTCTCAAGCAAGAAGTTTGTAGCTTCAATACACATTTTTACTTTGTATGAAACTTTCCGCCAGCAGCTCGAGTTTATATTTAAGGAAATCAAATTGCTAAAAGGTGAAGGATGTTGTGACAATAAATCGGGAAATGTGGATATGCACTGCATAGAATGAGAAAAAATAGTATATATGTTAAAGATTCATTAAATTACAAAGATTGTGAGGATGAGTAGTCTACAAAACTTTTAAGTGTGTCACAACTGACTGATATCAACATACCTCAATGATGTCAATGCTAAGCGTGAGAAATTTGGCACTATGGAGCTCTTGAAGCATGTTAATAGTCTCACGAATATCTTCCTCGTTATATGGCCTCAATGCAGCATGATAGGACAAATTCACAGTCACTTTGTTTACAGAATGACAACTATCTTTAAACCACTCTGGGGGATTATAACCTTCATAGCAGAAAGATGAGATTCCGGGTGGTAAATTCAAGTAACTGATTGGGCAATCGATTATGGTGAGACTCTCAAGTTGAGGTGCAGCCAGATTAATAGCTTTTAGCCCTCTTCCATGGATAAACTTGAGATTTGAAAGTCTAGGGGTAATAATGTCAAATACTTCCACATGCGCACCTAATAGAAAAGTTATTAAAGTGAGGTTCCTTAAATTCACACACTTGGAGAAAAGATCAATCGATTTACAGTTATCATCACACAATGTGATTTCACTGAGATGCAAAGTCGTTAGAGCAGGAAAATCCCAAGGTGTTTTAGGTGCATTGATAATGATGATGAAGGGAACTGCTAAAGGTGAAGTGTTTAAGAGTCTGAGCTAAAGAGGCAAGGAGGGAATTCATGGTCTTTTTTGGGCCAACTAGTCACAGTTAGTTCTTGGATATTGTGAGAAAACGCGTAATTTGCAATATTTCTCACAAAAACCTGACTAGCTGCTCCACGGAAATCTAGCTTTACTGAAGAAAGCTCGATTTGATGGTTACGATGAGACAAAACATGGGTCACAAATTTGGAAAACTTAGGTAAGGTACCGAACTCATGGCTTGCAAAGTTGAGACAAGGCATTGATGTCCAGAGAAGCTTCCATCTTGAAGACAGCATAGACGTTTGAACAACATACTTGGTATCAATAAAAGAGAGGATTTGATGAATAAGCTCATCTGGCAAGCCGCTTATTCTATCTTCAGTCAACACTGGTCCATTACGAGGATCAAACTCCAATTTCTTAGTAACAATATTTAGTTTGCGCCTAAAAAAAATTCAAAATCACGTGCTTAGATATAACAGAAGAATACATTCATGTTTGTATAAATGTAATGATTCATAATTCAAACAAAGCCATCTGCTCATAAAAATATAAGGGTCTCATGAACAAAAGATACAACATCAGTTGATCAAATCCAGTCTTCATATATTTGCCATTTAAGTAAATTCGATTACACGATAAGGTTGTTTGCAAAGTTGGTCACTATTAATAATCTAACAAGTGAACAACTGTCATTCTGACCAAGATAGATAAAAAAAAAAAAAAAATGGTATTTGGCGGAACCATCTTAAGTCCGTGTACTTTTTTGGTACCGAGCCCCCCACTCAACAAGGAAGGCATATCCCGGTAAATTACCTAGGCAACACTGGCTGACAAGTTGCAGTCCAGAATCGAACCCCCGCCTTTAAGCTTTGACTTGGTCAACTGCGCGCTTTTGCGGTAGTTGGTGGCCAACTGCCCTAAGGCAGCTGGTTACCAAGATAGATATTATATTAAACAATTAACTTTAATGAAGTTAAAAGTACAATGGTAACAAATACTTACATCCTATACCAAGTTTACTTTACAAACTACAACTGATCCCATTTTTGCACTTATCATACAAATGATCAAATGTGCAAAACAAGTTATTTTATTTTAACACCATGAGGGTATTAACAAATAAAACTTAACCGAAAAAACAGTGTTGTAAAACTCAGATTACAGGGCCGAGTAATCGACGATTACTCGCTACAATGTTAGTGAGCGAGGCGAGTAGAGCTGATTTGGGGAAAAATCGGTTAGGTCAAAATTAGGTGTAATAACTTGATCAAACTCGGTCAACCCAGTCAAAACTCGGAGTTAATAGTATTACAGTAAACATATAATTAGCAAATAAACAAATGTGGCATTTCAATAATACTAATATATATATATAACCAATTGATAACTAAAATTGGAGTAATTAGCAATTGCAGAATTTTATATAAAAAAAACTAGGGTTTAAGAGAGAGACCTATTTGGCATAGTAAAACAAAAGTTGTTTAGCTGAATCGATAATCGAACATTGATTTTAACTTTTTAATTTTTGGCAATGAGGATTATTGGTACAGTGATATTTTTTTGGCGTGATTGTATAAAAAGTGGCGGGATTTTGAATTTTTGGTAAAGTTATTATCTATCTAGGTCTAGCTAATTGGGGGAAAATGATAGGTAACTACGCTGGCACCGTGCTATTGTATTACTATACTCGCTAGTGCATTACGGTGTTATAGAAAAATGTGATGATGTTATAGCATTTTGCTCATGACACTAGCTAGACACTAACCATACCATGCCTTAGGCTAAACGGAGTGGGGAGAAACTCACCACTCACCCACGACTCACCCACGACACACCCAAAACACAAGACACAACTCACGGCCAAAGTTGGAAACTTTGGTGAGTTACTCACTATAGTATTTATGTGAGGCCCAACTCAAAAGTAATGTTTAAGGTATGGTGACTAAAACAGATGTATAGTGAGTGGGAGTGAGTTGAAGTTAGAGGAGAAAGAAAGTTTATGTGACGATGATTGAGTGAATGACTCACCACCACTACTTTCAGCCTTAACATTTCATCACGAATAATTAAAAATAATAATGATAATAATAAAAATAAAATAAAAAATCCTATCGCTATATGCTTCTTGTCAAACAAAGTTTTGATTAATAACGCTAGGAATGCTTATAAATTATCCTAAAAGTTTTACTAAACACAATGAGGTTTTGCTATCAGGTTATATACGGCTCAAAGTTTTTCCACTATCGGATAGATTATCAACTTGTCATATTCTCGTACAATAACTTTTTTTAGAATAAAGACTCATCATTTGTTTGTGAGAGAATATGACTGGTCATATTTATTCAAACTTCAGAGTATGTTAAACTTTCTGTCTTAAAAAGTTAATTTTTTTTCCCATACAAAGGTACATATAAAGTATAATTATAATAGGAGGTTTGCAACATCTATATAATATTCAAAAACAAACTTTCACATGATGATGTGTCATCAAACTTGACTCATTTATTTTATTTTTTTCCTTTACCAACTTTTTTTTTTTTTTTTTTTTTTTTTTTTTCCAAAAACATTTTGGTACACCTCATTTTATGAAAATCTTTTTTTAAAGTATATGTAGTTATAGTATTTCTTTTATACTTACGGATCAACTTTTTGCATTGTAGGCAATTATTTAAAGTATAACCTTTTGCATTGCAGGCAATTATTTAAAGTATAACTTTTTGCATTGCAGTATAATCTTTGATCTTTTTTTTCTTTTCTTTTTTTTCTTTTTTTTTTAAAGTCTGAGAAAAAAATTTACTTTCCTTGTAAACAAAAGCAAACAACATTGCCCCTAAAAAGTTGGAGACTCTAGTGAAATTGGATGGAAGTAAAAAATCCAAGAGAAAAAAATGAAATGAAAGAAACAAGATGAAACTATGAAACAAAACAAGAATTGTAAAATTCCAAAAAACCAAAAAGAATATACCATATTAAGAAACCTATGCTTTATGCCCATTGTTGAGTTCCTGGTTGAAAAGGGTCATTTACAAATTAACCTGATTGAAAAGAAGATTTGTGGAGATTTTGATGTATTTTGGTTGTGGGTATGAAATAAATCAATAATCAACCCGCAAGGGTGAAAAAATAAAATGAACAACAAAACAATAGCAGTTGCAATTGATAGAGATAAAGGAAGCCAAAGTGCATTAAAATGGGCTGTTGAAAATCTTTTGCGCAAAGGCCAGATTGTGTATTTGCTTCATGTTAAAGTTAAACAATCATTTTCGTTTGGACAAAGTAATTTCTCTCCCTGTCGATCTCTAGACATGTACATGCCCATGATATATTATCTAGAGATGTTAGTTTTATTTTGATTATGTGCTTCTTTTTATATGCACGTTCATATGTGCACGGTGTTTCTGTTTCTATACATGTTCAAATGTGCGGGTCACGTTCTCATGCAACATTTGTTTTGAATCCAACTAATTATATTGTCGCTTTGGGTAAGGGCATAAATTATGTCCTTACCCAATGCCGCATAACATGCACAAAAGTTGTCATTTGGCCAAAGCGATTTCTTGTGGACAATTTGTTCTTAGTGCCAAATATAGCGATGTTAGGTTATAAGATAGGTATGCACTTTTCTGCATGTTCAACAACGTCGACACTTTTGTAGCATCTGTTGTATATTATGTTGTAGCCTGTAGGAATTAAAGATTTCTTAAAATGCTTTCGTTGGTTTCCAAGAATGTCCCATTTGAGAATTAATGATTAACTCGATTGGGAAATTAATGTAACAAATCGTGTTTCAAATGGCTATACATGTTAGAGGCGTGTTATATCGCCTCTTGTGAATTGTGAACAATATAATAACGTAATATCAGTCGTGGCCCCATCTAATGCTTGTAAATTACGTGCAGAACCAAATAGGATATCTGATTTCAGTGAAGACTCGTTTATGATAGACACAGAGGCACATCTCAGAGAATTGTTCTTGCCTTTCCGATGTTTTTGTACCAGAAAAGAAGTTAGTCTCCCTAAACCTGTTTTTCCAAATGTTTCATTTACATTTCAAAAATATTAACTTTCGCTCTATGAAATAGATAAAATCAGAAGAAGTTGTGCTAGAAGATACAGATGTTGTCAAAGGACTAGTCGAGTTTATCACACGTTCAGTAGTAGAAGTTTTAATTATTGGAACCCCCTCAAAAGGCGGTTTTCTCAAGTATGTGTGTTCATTCTTAAAGCTTGCTTCCTTCATTTTCCAATATAAGATTTTTTTTGTTACAGCTACGACTAGAATTAATACAAAAACTATCCATTTATGCAATAATTTCATGCAGGAGATTCAAAAATAGAGATATACCGGGAACTATACTAAAAGGGGTACCAGAGTTCTGCACAGTTTATGTCATTTCTAAGGGAAAAATTTCAGCAACGAAAGCTGCATCACGACCTCCACCATACATCTCTCCACTTCGTACCCAAGAATCTACTGGACCAAGTAGTGTAGCGTCAGATGCTTCATATGATAATATACCACCATTTAGCCCCAATGGTTCTTTTTTGTTTGTAATTTTCATCTTTATTTCAACTTATAGTTTTTCATACATTATGTATGATTTCTGTTTTTATTCTTTAATCAGTGATGCCCCGGAACTCTGTGGACTCATCTTTTAGGCCTCTGATAGACTCGTCTTTCACTACCTGGTCCAACAACTCAGACTCAATGAAGTATGTGGTAAAGTATTGTATATGAATTACTATTTGGCATTTCATGACATATAGTGATAGAGATATTAATAAAAAAGGTTTTTACATAATTACACTTCCGTAATTTTCATTTGTCGCATTTTAGTTATAATAATCAGGCATTTTTGTTTTTGTTTTACTCTTGTGTCCCGTTTGAGTCATTTTGCAACCATTTTCTAATGACTCGTATGTACAATGATTAAAACCAAAAGCAGGATAAATGAAAAGTGCTTATGTATATATTACAAAGAAACCCATTAAGAAACCCTTCGGTTTGATAACAAATCTGACTGTTGAAAATAGGTCGCCTTTCACGAATAGGAAAGGGGAGAATGGTAAACCATATGGAGAATTACCCTTTCCGGATTCTGACATTTCTTTTGTGGGCTCTGATAGACAAAGCGTCGATAATCTCTTTCCAATATTTGACCATGATATCTCATCAGTAAACTCACGGATTAGCTTAGATCTGGATAATCAAGGTTTTGATTCATATCCGTTAGCACGAAGGTCGGTAGATGTATACACTGACATACCATATTCCTCATTCGATAGTCCAAGAGCATCTATTTCAGGAAACGCGGTACTAATTTTGCACCCTCTTGTATTCATTCTTGATAAACTGACTAATAAAAGTTAACTGAAAGTAGAGTCTAAATTGTGAAGTCTTTTGGAGGTTATAGGAAGATGTTGAAGCAGAGATGAGAAGGTTAAAGCTTGAACTATCAAGAACTATGGAAATGTATAGTTCAGCATGCAAAGAAGCACTTACAGCAAAACAAAAGGTGAGCTAACTTACTTTGTCTTACTTCTCATGCTTTTGACCTCAAAAGTCAAACTGTACTAACGGGTTCAACGTGCAAAATTGAAAAGTTAGCCAAAAAAAATGGGCCAGAAATAAAATGCCGCCCCAAATGTATCCTGATGTAAACAACCTACTAGATTGATTGTTTTGAATAATGAGATTATTATTGAAACATTAAGTTTAACACATAAACTATAATATATGGTAATTTTAACCCATTTATAGTTATAAATAGGTTGATTTGGGTTATGTTTGATCTGTTAATGCAGAGGGTAAACATATAGATAAAAAGGAAATGGGTCAAATGTATTGAACGGGTCGAAAGCCACCTAAAGTGTTTTTTCTATGCATAAAATCTCCAAGATCCTTTCAATAAGATAGCTGCTGCATAATATGGATTACGGTTTTGGATAAAGTTACTCGTTTAGGCCCAAACCTGTTTTGACCCGTTACCCATTTTGCCACTTGGACTCAATCCGCCAGGCCTCGTTTGGCCTAATTGTTAACCCAACCACCTGCCTATTTTTCCAGCTCGGCCCATTTCTTAAGACACTGAATGCCTTTTTGCAGGCTATGGAACTCCAAAAGTGGAAACTAGAGGAGCAACGAAAGGCAGACGAGTCAAGTGTAAACGAAGAATCCATCAAAAACCAACCCATAAAGTCATCAGAAGCTGCTCAAAGAATCGCAGAATTTGAATCCCAAAAACGAGTTAACAACTACGAATCTTCATGCTCCCAATACAATTCCAGATACAGGAGATACACTATAGAAGAAATCGAAGAAGCAACTGAATACTTCTCAGATACTCGTTGCATTGGTGAAGGCGGTTACGGCCCAGTCTACAAATGTCATTTAGACCACACACAGGTCGCTGTAAAAGTCCTTCGACCTGATGCAGCTCAAGGTAGATCACAATTCCATCAAGAAGTTGAAGTTTTATGTTGCATACGTCATCCCCACATGGTATTACTCTTAGGAGCATGTCCTGAATACGGGTGTTTAGTATATGAATACATGCAAAACGGAAGCTTAGAAGACTGTTTATCAAGAAAAAACAATATCCCGCCGCTTTCGTGGCAACATAGGTTTAGAATAGCAGCTGAAATATGCAGTGGTCTTCTTTTTCTTCATCAAACAAAACCCGAGCCAATTGTGCATCGTGACTTAAAACCAGCTAACATTTTGCTAGATAGAAATTTCGTAAGTAAAATAGCTGACGTGGGATTAGCTAGGTTGGTCCCACCGTCTGTCCAAGACTCGGTGACTCAATATCATATGACATCAGCAGCTGGGACATTTTGTTATATAGATCCTGAGTATCAGCAAACGGGTATGCTTGGGGTTAAGTCCGATGTTTATTCTTTAGGAGTTATGTTTTTACAGTTAATAACAGCTAAACCGCCAATGGGTTTGACTCATCATGCGGAACGGGCTATACAAAAGGGAACTTTTGCTGAGATGCTGGATCCTGAAGTCAGTGATTGGCCCGTTGATGAGGCTCTTGGATTTGCTAAGCTGTCCTTACGTTGTGCAGAGCTAAGACGGAAAGACAGACCAGATTTAGGTAAAGATGTTATGCCGGAGCTTGAAAGATTGAGATCACTTGCTGATGAGACTGTGCAATATTCCGTCTTTGCATCTTCACCAGCAAATTAAATGACAATCAAGTATCTGAATTAAGTTAACACTTTCGGCATTTGTGGCATAAGATTAGTCATGATCGTGTATATATATTGATGAGGATACCTGGTTCTTGATCAACGTTAGGTGTATTTTTGTTCATTTTGTATATTAAGGTACAAAACTACAAATGCTGTTTCGAACAACAAGTGCATCATGCATGGTCATTTAAAGATTATTTAGATTGTATGATGGCCCTTTTTAAGTTCTTGGACTCATTTCTAGACTAACAAACTGATTCCAGCAAGTTGTCCGCGCAAAATATAGAGTACTAATAGTACTAAAGGTTCACTCGTTTGCAATCGAAGTATATGGTCTACGATTCATTTTGGGAGCTTGAGCTTGAGCTAAACTCGCTATACCTTTTAACACACCTTTAGTGTTCGAACTCAGGCGCACACAAGTTTTACTTAAACGAGCTCGAATCAAGTTTTGACCTTTTATTTTATTTATTTATTTTTATTATTATTTTTTTTTTTGACAAAAACTTGCCGTTGTTGCTGACTGGAAAACACGTGATTTTGGAACTACTAGTAGGTTTTACCAGATGATGCATTTTTCTTATACGAAACGTGTCGTGTTTTTAAACGAAATGACAAACACGTTTGACATACCAAAAAATTAAGCATGTGTCTTTGACTTTTTCTCTAAATTTGACGTATACCATTGATTATGTCGAAGACAATTTTGTGTCTCAAAAGTCAAAATCAAATACTGTATATTTTTTTGACAAATTAAGTATGAAGATAAAGGATCGTTTTTGCCACAAAGATGCATATGTGACGTGTACGCTTGTGCTTTGGTGTATGTCTTTTTCATAAATGCCGTGGTATTTTCTTGTATGTTTTTGCTTAAAACATCTACTCCTATAAAATTGAAACTTGATTCCTATTAGGGATGTTTTAGTTTGTATCTAGTTAGATAATCATTTTTGCAATATTAATAAATTCGAGAAAATAATTTGAGTAACCAAATACATATCTAAAGTCCACAAATTGGTGAAGAAAGTTGTGTTTTATGATAAACCATTGTCTTATTTGTAATTTTGTGGGTGGTTAGTGGTTACAACGGTTTAGGCTAAAGTGCATAAATTATTAATCATGTGTGACATTATCGGCTCCTTATGCAAATACCATCTTATTTGGCAAATTTGGTAGATTACATGGTGCAATGCACCAACAACGTGTTATTAGTTTTTTTTAGGCACCAACAGCGGTGACTGCATCATTGGTGGCACCGTTCATCCTTTCATGGGTTAAATGACGATCAATTTTTTTTTTTTTTTTTTTTTTTTTTTTTTTTTTTTTTTTTTGTTCAGTTCATATTAAGTAAGTCTCTTCATCCCAACCTTTGAATTTGACATGTGTGTTTCAATCATATTGTTAAGCAATATTATACACACGTTTTATGCATATCAATCATTTTCCTTAGTGATGTGTTATGAGACTCTCATGCACTATAACACTTATTGATTGAAAAGGTATTTTAGTTATTGTGTTGTTATTGGTTGAATGCTGAGATAACACATCAATAATGGTTATTGGGCACCATCTACATCAATCACTCTTAAATTTAGAGAAGGATTATGCTAATTAAACTCTTAAAGCAAAAAAGAGTTCTAGTTATGATCTATTTTACTATTTTTATGTCTACAAACTACAAAAACATTACTATTTTTAAGTCTACAAACTAACAAAAACATTGCTATGATTAACAAAATTCTGAATTGAAAAATGACCCAATTTTGTTTCCGATATGAAATTGCCCTTTAAATAATCGTTAACCAATTTTGTAGCTTAGTTATCAAAAATAACAATAACCACTCTCAAAAACGTAATTTCTAGTACCTCATGAAAGCAAGATGAGGCAATCTAATCGACTAAAATAAGCACCTAACCTTTGTTAGAATATTAAAATCATGACAATCATATAAACAGGTAAACACATATGCGGAAGCGTAGGAACATCTATAACACATAAAAGATTAACATAAATTAAATAGGAACGTACCGTGGTGATTCTAGCCCGAACAAGAATCAAAAGCAATTGTCTTTAACAATATGAAGAACCCTAATAAGGGTTTATATGGATCAATGATTAACCCCTTACCGTTTTGTTAATCGATCCCTTGATAACAACAAAAGTATGTCGTTACCTCGTTCTTGTACACACAAACTACTAACGAATTAAAGGTGATGCTAGTGACAAAAACACAAGTAATTTTATTATGTAAAATTTCATGTCATATATTAATGATCATGCGTACATAATATATACATGTATAAAATATACATAATATATCATGACACCATGCAAACCATGCAACCAATCACATATTATAAAACAGTGATGTTTCAATATTGTTTCTGTGTGTGTCGATCGGTTTTGCAAGAGAAGGGAAAAGAAAACTTTTAGGGATAATTTGTGTGCACAAAAGGTGTGAAACAAATAACCCTTGAGTTTGTATATATAGCCTTGTAAACTTGTTGTCCAAGTTTGAATGGGATTGGGTTTCCCCAACCCATTGTCGACCGGCCTTAGCCCAAGGAGGGTCTTCCGGATCCTTCTTGCTATATATTTCATCTCTAGTCCTTTACGTTTGCATTTAACGATAGTTAGTCCATACGTTTAATAACCAACGATCATTAATCCTTTTACTTGTGTTTATTAATAAATATACATAACATTTAATATTTATTAAACTTTAATTCTCGTTTGTAATGTGTGCAATCCCGAGGTCTCGGGTTCAATACTAGACATTTAACTAATTAATATTTATCCAATATTCCAACAGCTCCCACTTGGATATCTATTAATAGTAAAATGACATTGGTTAGCGTCTAGCAACACTCCAATGCCCCTAGTTCAACTCGAGGTAGGTTTCCTGGAAAACCTTTAACGATTCATCGTTATTATTATCATCCTTTTGTTTCTAATACCACGTTAATAAAGATATGGATCTTAGTCATTCTTTAATTAACAATTCTGTTTCTCGTTGTTTATGATTGAGCAAGATTACCAAAACATCTGAACGTATTCCAGATAGACTTTGGGCGTGCGCACGCAAACATCTTGACAACCCTACGAGGGGCCCAGCAGTATTAAACTTCTGAACAAATCAGAAGGAACAAATTCTTTCTTGACTACAAGAATAACCCATGAACTTTGCAACACTTCTGAAAACAACCCTTATAACTCCCTGTTACGGTGAGCGGTAGATTGCTTCACAAAAATGCACTACATCCATGACTCTTATCTGGTATCTCAAGTCTGAGGATAATAATTCATGATTTACTTACTGACAAGATCCATAAAGTAAAATCATGTAGTTGGGATAAGTCCTATATCCAATTCATTGAATATCATGTGAAATTGGTATGTCAACGCATCAATATACTTTCAAGTATATTCTTAACCAATACTCAGATTTGTCTTAGTTTAATGATATTCCCATATCATTAATCGACAATGGACAATTTAGAATAATATTAGTTATTCACGGATTTTAAACATGCAAATATAGGACACAATTTATTATTAATGAAAACAAACGTACTAAGTACTTTAATTCATTATAAATAATAATTGCTTAATGTCCTTTATCCAAATACCAAAATAGATCAATGCATGATAATTTTAGTTAATGAATCTTGTCTCAAGTAATGACTTGAAGACAACTATGCCTCAAGTAATGACAATCATACTTGTTGACAAGGCATTATTTCATCTAACTATGATCTATCTAAATTTTGAGAATACTTCTTTCAAGAATTCAATAATTAAAATTCTTGTATGTGTAAATTCAACTATCGTGATATAGCCACATAATTTTCATAAATGGTGTGATATCCTCAATCACCAACTTA
>JARVZY010010298.1:0-27495 GCA_030686995.1 Artemisia argyi | reverse complement strand
GCTTAGTTTTTTCGATAAAATTCTCACGAGCATAATTGTTGGTTGCTGATGCTATATCTTGATAGTTGAGTTTTAAGTGAGAAAGATCGTTGAGGAAAGACTTTGGCTTTTTGTTGACATGGGACTCAACACGTGTAGATACGGAGGTCAATGATCCCTATATGTACCAAACAAGACAACATTACCAATTGTCCCATAAATGACACCTATAGATATGGAGTTGCACTTATCTAAAATCCAGTGACTTGCAACAATAGGAATAAGAGGGTGTTTAGGATTGCGTTTCGGTCAGATTATTTGATTATCGCGTTATGAAAATGCAAATAATTCATTTGAAGTGTTTGGCAAAGAGAAATTGATAAATGATTTTTTGCGTTTGTATGACTTCAAAACGGCGTTTTGTGGCAGCAGGTAGAGACCTGCTATTGTGAAACGCAATTCTCTTTTGATGGCAATATTACAAAGTTACCCCTCTTATATCACTTTTCTTTAATATTTTGTTCCTACGCTGATGGCTGACTCATCAATATGTGGATGAGAATGGTTATAAAAGATACATTTAAGTTACATACCGTGTACGTTACAACAATTACTTTTGTTAAATTATTATTTCGTACATATAATTTATATGGTTATTTAATATGTATAACTTATTTGATAAAACAATCTCGTTGACTTTCTTATAAGTTAAATTAAAATAACTTAATAGTGTAAATGTCTATTTTAGTCATTAATTAGCATGTTAAGTCATAAATAATCTAATTTGCCAAACACTTAAAAAAACTGATTATTTGATTATTGCGTTATTATACAACATGATAAGATCAAAACACGCGTTTTGCAACAGTGGATTATCTGATTATGGTTTTCAAAACAAATAATCTATTTTCAATAAGTAATCCCAAACACCCTTAAGTAAATAATTACCTTGTCATGATTGGATGATGCATCTTCAACTTTGGCCGCAACTATTGAATGTTCCTTTAATATCATAAATAACGTAATAAGTAAATAATTTTACTTGTGTTAACATTATCAATAAATAGAGATTATTTATAAAAGAAAAATGAAAGAGAAAAAACCGTCTTACGGCATTTTGACGTTCTATTTGAAGTTTCAATGCGTTCTCAAGTCTTGTGACAACCTCACTTATATCCGGGCGCTGAGATCTTTCTTCATTCAAGCAGTCATATGCTATCTTCGCGAAAACATTGAATGATTGCGGATTCATTTGTTTCCGTAGAACTGGATCAATTATTTCATCTAGTGTTTTCTTTTTATAATGAAAAAAGACCAATGTAGCCAAATACTTGTTATCTGGATGCTCACTTATTGATGTCCTACCACACAGTAGTTCAAACAATACTATCCCAAAGGAGTAGATATCAGACTTATGGTTCACACTTTTAGTCTCAATATATGTTGGGTCTCCATACCCATTCACACCCACAAGTCTATTAGTATGAAATGAATGGTGCCTTTTAGATTCTTTAATCTTCATGGAACGTTGAAAACCAGTTAACATGGGTTCCCATTCATCATTTAATAGAAATGTGTTGCTGCTGATCCTCCGGTGTATTACGCTGAAATCGCGTGGCTCGTCATAATGAATGTAGCTGAATGCATGCGCAATACCGACAGATATCTCCAATCTTCGCACCCATGTCAACAACATCGGGTCACTTAGATGGTTGCCGAGACTTCCCCTGGTCTCAAGTCTGAAAATGATGATTTTCTCGTCATTATCATCACAAAACCCAACAAGAGAAACCACATTTTTATGCTTGAGACTTGAAAGCATTGAAATCTCCGTCCAAAACTCTTGTTCTACTCCTACCCATTCTTTATTCCTCCTCTGAGCATCGATATCAATCAACTCACCGGACCACAAGAGCTGTCCCTTGTATCTCTGTTCAGTCCTATCTTCTCCCCATAAATTTTGAAGAGCGAAGTTGTTGGTGGCAGATAGGATATTTTGAAGGGGGACTCTGAGGTGAGCAAATTCATTCCTTATCTGTAAAATAGTCAAGTTAAAATTTGAGTGAGAAACAGGGAGTATGGTAATGCCTACAAAGTGTTTGATAAAATTCCTGAACCATGTCTAAGACATGTTAGGTGTAATCCTGCGTATATCTTGTAGTTTTTAGTTATTATGTTTGTGGATAGTAATTAAAATACTCTTAACATTCTTTAGAAGTTTAGGAAGTGATCAAGTGAAAGGTCTTATTAAGCTGCATTGTTTTGGTTAGTGACTTCATGTTGAGATATAGTCTTGGTCAATGTAGTCAATATTTGCTCCTGATGGTGTAAGCATGGACTATGGGCGGCATACTTTGTCAACCTGATGCAGTTTTGAATATGGATTCGAATTGTCTTGTTTGGTTCCCTCATTGCATTCAAAGACATGTTATTGTTTACATAAGATAAGTTCATAAAGTGGTATTCAGAAGGAAAAAAATGATGGCATGTGCTTTGTCTAACAGTAAATTGTATACTTTTGTTTAGTGTTGATGTTGTCATTTGATGTTTGAAGTTGCTTCCAGTGACATGTTTTCGTAGCTGTTGCAAGATACTTTATTTGACAATAGTGGAATTGGAGGATTTTCCAGGATATTGAAAGGAATGGAGAGAGACATTATTAAATAATGGAAACTTTAAAAGCCAAGTTGCTGATTTTGAAATGGAAGAACTCTCCTGCTGTGGAAAGAAAAACTAGCAGTAAGAGGCTGGTATTTGGTAATCTAAAATTGAGTGTATATTCAAGGTTTGCAAGTTTAATATCAAGATGAGCGTATATGAAACTGGAGAGCAGTGAGACACATGAATATGTTGGAAAGTATAATTCTATTCCAGGTTGATGATGTTCGTTTCATAATTTGAGATTTGTTCATCCCATTTAACTGTATATACTTAAGTTATGTTGTTTATCTCATAAAGTCATAGGCCATTTTGTCTTATCATAGATTGATGAATCTGAAAAGGAGGAACTTGAATATAAAACTGTTGAGGATGATCAAGAGCTTGTATAAGTTCCATCTCTATGGAACTCATTTATGAATGATTTTTTCCTTTACCATCTTATCATGTAGCGAAATATAGAAATCTGTTGCATTCATTCCAGTTCTTATATGCTACTCATTCTTGTTTCAGGCACAAAATGGTTTTTCGAAAACATATGAGAAGAGGACCCATAATTCAAAGGACCAATTGAAGGACTATATATGGAAAGGCTTGAAAAGTGGCAATGTAATGTTTCAAAGCAGATCAATAAAACCAAAAAGTCAACTAATAACTGCTTATATAATACAATAAAAGAATAAACGCTGAAATTAGAAGGCTGTTACCCATTTGACCCGTAGCATTGTTTCCACTTTCAAAGCAGATCAGCAATCCCAAAAGTTTGTTATCCATTGCTTGCATACAAAATTAATAAGGAGTTCGGTGCGTGTTGAGTGTAGATGTCATAAGTTACTTCATTGAGTATTCTAGTCTGAAACTAATATGTGTCTTATGTTTTCTGTTTATGCCTCTGTTACTCTGTTAGGCGGAATAAAGAGGCCAAGGGATCATATTAAATAAGTATACTGTCAAAACTGAAGGCTAAGATAACCAAGGTCAAAAGGATTATGGGTAATATTGAGTTTGCGATATATTAAATACGATTCTTTGGGCCAAAGGAGAAAACTTTGTAGTTTATGGGAAAAAAGAAACTTGATGGGTCTACGGAACAAATGAAATTCAAATGGTCGATGTAAACATAAAAAATCACCAAATATCAATGATTAAACATGAGCTTTGATGATTTCTCAGCATCAAATGTCATGCAAGAGCTCAACAGAGCACCTCAAGCCCAAATGACCAATTACTGACCAATGAATGATGTCACATAAAACGAGTTACACAAAGAATATAAAGTAGTTTCTTGACTCGAATTAAATTCATGGATATTATATACTATTATACAATGATTAAAGTTTGTAGTTTATGGGAAAAAAGAAACTTGATGGGTCAAAACTAATATGCTGTTGTATTGAGAAGGTAGTTGTTTCGTTTTCGAGATGTTTTGTTTATTGGCTATCATTTAGCTACCTTTTTTGTCTTTTTAACATGTCGGTTTTTGGTGTTTCATGGTGCTTATGGGATATTAATGTTGCTTATATTGGCTGATGTTTCTAGGTATGTTGTGTTTAATCTCTAACATTAACTTCAGTGTGCACAATAATAATGTTTTTTTTATTTTTTATTATTATTATTAATTTTTTTTTAATAAAAATGGATTTAGAAAGTTTTATTCACTAAAAATACACTGTGGGTGACTAGCAAGTCTTAACCAGTGACCTAATTGACCATTCAGTTATTCGTTTTTTTATCGCCATATAGAGCCAAATCATAACCTGGACAGACAAATTTACAACTAAATGAGTTGAACCCGTATAAGGGAAGTTGCTTCTATACTACCTTGTGTATATCGTAATGAACTTGCTAAACTACAGGTAGATTTTATAACTATACTACTTTTAAAATTTTGATTTTACTTTATAACTCAGCAATCCCCTTTTTTCTAATTTTAATTGTCTACCAGGGACACTCCCCCAGTTTCATATAAAGGTTTGCAGGAAGTCCCATCAAAATCTCGTATGGGTGGTCATAGTTCACAAATGTTTGCAGACATCAACAAGTGCTTTTACTATACCACTTTTCTTTTTTCAATGGTCTGAAACTGGTTGAACACCGCTGGTTCGTCCGGTCGAACCGGTTCTGGCTTAGATAACGGGTCAAAAGAAACCGGTTTTTAAGAATTCAAAACCCAGTGTGACCCGCTGGATTTTACCCGTTTCTATTATTCCAGCTGGGTTTGTCATTAAATCTCTTATATGTGTTCCACACTGCTTTTTACAAGTTTTTAAACGCTTTAAAAGCTGTTTAGACAGGTTTTTATGGTGTTTTAAACACTTTCTATATGCTATTTGGACAGCAGAAAGATGGGCTGTTCGGACAGGCTTATATGCTGTTTTAACAACTTCTATATGTTGTTTGGACATAGCCTTTACATGGCTGTTTGGAAACAAGTTTTCGCAACAATTAAATGCTCTTTTTTTTAAAAGCAATTACATATTTGTATGTTGGTTTTTTGCAGCAATTACAGCTTTTACATGCTGTTCTGACACAGTTTTTACGGCAATCATGTTTGTAGGTGACTTTGGTTTAAGACTCTCACAAACCAAAAACAATTAGTTGTTGCTTTAACTGATACGTGTGTTGGCCTAGCAAGTTGCTAAGCCGGTTGTTTATGTAAACAAATAAGCTTTGGTGTGGGCGGTGGGTCAAATAATATGGGTTTGGATTACGTTAACCATCCATATTCATATTCTCTTTCTTATTCTTCATATGCTAGTTTTAAACCTTCATGTGTGCACACTGTTGTGACATAAGTCACAGTAAAGGGGTTTTAACCGGTTTTTGGGCATTTTTATTTTAAAAATAATTATAATAATTCATAATGGTAATCTTCGCAACAACTATTTTTTTCATACAATATAAAATGATAATTACACGAAAATATATATAATAATTCAGTAATAGAATACGACTAATTATTATTATTTTAAATTCATATGAAAAAATTGTCAATATTAAGTTACATAATATAACTGTTATGGATATATATTTAATTACAAGAAAAAAAAAATTACGTAAAGTCACAGAAAGTGGTAAATAAAAGAAATTCATAAAACTTGTCACTAACTCACATAGTATAACCATACATATTAGTCAATTTGCACTCAAAGAAACAGATAGTAGTAGTACTTATTATGATAGAAAGATGGAAGAGGAAAAACCGCCTTACCTCATTTTGATGCTCGAGTTGAAGTTCCAACGCTCTCTCAAGTCTCGTGACAATCTCATCAATATTTGGGCGCTGTGAACGTTCTTCGTTCAAGCAATCATACGCTGTCTCCGCGAAAATGTGGAATGATTGTGAGTCCATTTGATTCCAAAGATTACAATCAATTATTTCATCGAGTCTTTTCTCTCTATAATGGGTAACGGCCAGCGGAGCCAAATACTTGTTACTATCGCTGTCGATTACTGCTTTTCTACCACAGAGCACTTCAAACAGTACTATCCCAAAGGAGTACAAATCTGACTTGTGGTTCACAGTGTAAGCCTTTAAAAATGTTGAGTCTACATACCCAGTTGTATATGTACATGCACCATTATTGAAAGAATGGTGCCTTTTAGATACTTCAATCTTCATGGAACGTTCAAAATCAGATAACTTGGGTTCCCATTCATCATTTAAATAAACTGAGCCACTGTTGATTTGCCGGTGTATTACGCTGAAGTCACGTTGATCGTCATAATGAATATAACTCAACGCTCGCGCAATACCGACAGATATCTCCAATCTTCGCACCCATGTCAACAATATCGTGTCACTTAGATAGTAGCTGAGACCTCCCCTCATCTCACGCCTGATAACGATGATCTTCTCATCAAAGTCATCACAAAACCCGACAAGAGAAACAAGATTCTTATGCTTAAGAGTAGAAAGCATGAAAATCTCCATCCAAAACTGTTGTTCTTTTTCATCATCCCTTTCTTTATTTAACCACCTCCGAGCATGGATATTAATCAACTCACCCGACCACAAAAGCTGTCCACAGTATCCCTTTTCAAATTCATTTATTTCCCAGCTATTTTTTTCATCAAAGTTGTTGGTAGCTGATACTATATTTTCAAGGGGGATTTTTAAGTGAGCAAGGTCGTCATGATTGAGTGAAGACATCATGTATGTATCTGTTTGTTAATCTGAACAAAAAATGGGTTGTTATAAAAAGAAGCGAAGGAGTGTGTGTTTGGGGGATATACACAAATCTGTTGGGTTTGTGTTTGTATATATTGTAGATGTGAGTAAGTGTGTGGGTTACAAAATGATACGAATTGAAGGAGTACTTGCTCACGAGATCTGAAAGAAGAAATACAGAGAGTAGCTACTGGTGGACTGGTAGCCAATAGTCAAAAAGGAGTGAGGTAGGTGGTGGTGAATATGAATGTGTTTAGCGTGTGTTTGTAGATATGTGGTTGTCAGGTTGTGGATGAGTATCTATATATCTTTGCATATTTCTATTATATTCTAATAAAAAAAAGACTATATTGACTTCTTTTCATAGGAAACTTCCTTTATTTCTTATATACTAGTTAATCTGGAAATGGTAAAAAGAAATGCTTTTTAGTTAACATGTATACGTATTACTCGTACTTTGAAAATAAAACATCACTAATACTTAGCAAATATATCAACATATTGACAAAATTTTATGAAATAATGCATATGAACAATCCCGAACACAACAAAAAAATATGCATAAATGAGATATGTGGTATGAACTATAAAAGGGGACAATGTGTGTTTTAGACAAAAAAGACTGGCAAAACGAGTATAGTGGACAATAAAAGATAACGATAGGCTGTATCTTCAACTTTCAAGTAAGGAGAGGAGTAGTCCATCATTATTGGTTGCTTATATCTTGGAGCCGCAACGTGAAAAAAATGGGCTTTTTGCAGAAAAATGTAGATAAACAAGTATAGTTACGTCCGTGCTTTGTTACGGGTTCTATATTTTGTATAAGTTAAAAGTATAAAGTGTTTCAGTTTATTTGCAAGCTATTGTCGTTGACTTCTTGTTGTGGTGCTACCTTGCTATCTATGTATTTAGCATTTTAGCTATATATATTTAACAAATATAATATATGACATATCTCAGATTATAATATACTAAAAAAATGTAAACTTGTGTAGTTCAAATAAATACGAAGAAGACATGGTTCTATATCAAAATTTTATAAGGGAGTGCTATATTTAACAATAACAGTAAACTCAATTATCGTGATAGGTACCATTTCATATTCAGTTGGAAACATATATATAGACCAAAAGTTATTATACAAAAAAATAATAATGATAAAATAAAAATAAAAATAAAATAACATAAAAATAAAAATACAGATCAAACTTTGAACCTTGGTCTCCTAGACCATTCAACAGCCATCAACCATCAGGCTGTGATTTGTTTTGAGTTTTATGTTGCCAAATCTAAATATATAACTGTTTTATTTCTCTTAGTCAGTGAGAATACTGGTATTAAAAAACACGAAGCATTTTACATATAAAAGTAGATAAATAATTCAAAGTTTTTTGTGAGAACTTGGTATTAAAAGTACTATGATTTTATGAAGAAATTTTACATCCATATAAATTTTACAAAAACATTTTCACAAAATGACGTGGCATGATAAACCTAACTTAAAAATATTCCCTCTCTTTTTTTAATTGCCCAATAGATCTAATAGTTACAATGACATATCCTTTAGTGAAAATATTTTTATTAAATTTACGTGGATATAGCATTCTTCGAATCGAAAAAGTAATTGGAATAGATTTAAAAGTACATACACTTAGGGCGTGTATAGTATTTTGGTACAGAAAATGATTATTGGAATGATAAGAACGTGTGGTACATTATACGGGAATCACATATTAGTATAAAATCCTAATATATTGGTTTTTCGAAACCAAGCTAACGAGGTAGCTTTGGACCCATTGCTAGTAATTTCTAATCGCCTTCATTTCCTTTTTCCTCAAAAACACTATACTTCAAGAATAGAGCCTTTTTTCCATGACCCAAAGTCATGAGCTAAAACTCAAAAAGTCGTGGCAATTCATATTTATCACAATATAGTATATAGTGTATCGTATAGAATCAAGTATGATTAGTATCAATCATTAATAACTCAACTCCACCGACTTGTGTGAACATCACATACGAAATGCAATGATCCCTCTATATCGAATAGCATGACACTAGTAGTAAAATATTACTTCTTTTTATAAAGCAATAAATATTTTAATGGTAAAAGATATGAGTCCAAACCTAACCCATGATTTTTCCCACTAGTAAAAAAAAGGCATTTCTTATAAAATTGTAAAGCAAACATCACTAATGAAAGCTACTCACCTACCGCTAAAGAAAAAGAAAAAAATAATAATTAAAAAAAATAATAAAATACAAATCAAAAGGACCTAATAAGATAACCACTAATTTCATATTTACACGGATTTTAATCTATAATACATTATAACGCATTTGAGACTTCTTATAAAAAAAAGTTTTAAAATTTTAAGACAAAAAACATTACTATAAAAAGAAAATTAGAAAATTTCTTTTCCAAAAAAAATATAAAATTTAAAAATTTAAGCCTCATTTAAACCATATAGTAATCTCCAATAATGATAAATTTTATTAAAATTAAAATAATATACAAATCAAAAGCGGACACAATAAGATAACCACTAATTTCATATTCACACGACTTTTAATTGAGACAAAATGGGTGCACTATTTAAAGATGCAAACGAGACAATGTTTATCGTATTACTTTAGAGTGCGTTACATTATACTCCCTCCGTTTCATATAAAGTGTCCACCTTACTATTTATGTTTATCCCAAAAAAGTGTATTTTATTTTTGGATAGTAATTATGACATATTTTCCTACTTTACCCTTATAATTAAAACATGCATTAATTACTCATTCTTAATTTCTATATTAACTATGAGGTTAAAAAAGACTTTTTAGTTTTTTACCAATCAAAACTAGCATTAATTACAAATATCATATTTTTTTTTTCTTTTTTTGTACATTCTTTTTAGGACGGATGGAGTACTATAAGATATTTTACATTTTAAGATACGTGCAAAAATTAAAATATTTGAAGTCTTATCTTTAAGGTGTATTACACGTACATATACAAGTACTAGCTTCATGAGTTTATTACATATAAATAAATCATAGGATTCTTATAGTACATATGATTATAAGATATTACCAACCAAGACTAGCATTATAAGATATTACACGTATATATACACGTACATAGGATTCTAGCTTATAAAGAATTTCCGAATTTTCGCCTATCTCGTAGTCTTTGGTCCTGTAAGATCATATTCCGCACCTCTTCTTTATTCCATTCTGCTGGCTCCTGCAATATTCAGGCTCACATGTTTCCTGATAGAACAACCAACAAATCAGACAAAATCTAATTATCTAAACACTTTAAGACCATCGTTATTTTGTCTAGCAATTTAAACAAACTACTATAATATAAGATCTTGCAAACCTATGTCACTAGTCTATTGGACATGAGGACTACAACAATAATACGATAACAGGCGAGTCAAAAAGTATATTCATTTAGGTTACTAATATAAGAGCAGCCATGACTCACTCTATCGCGGCCACCACCTGCCAACATGACAAGTTGTTGAAACTCATAAATTAGCAATACAGCATCCGTATACAAGTATATGCACCTGAGTTCGGTCCACCAAGTTATCTCTCATATTCTATATTCAACCTCTATTCTATATATTAAAAATGGTAACGCAACGTCTAAATAATTGCTCTTCATTCAAACAACATGTACAAATTATATTCATGGTTCATCATTCGGGTCAATTTTGGTGCTTTATTTAGCATCAGTGTAAGTAAGTTTTTGGAGCTTGAAGGGGACTGAAGCTTGGTTTTTGAGGAATTTGTAAAAATCCACTACTGTTCGATCGACATCTACAGTTATCTGCCATCCATAGACGGTACATAATCAAATGATATGCCAAGGAAACCCCTTGAAAATGGAATTTGTTTAACATTTGCACTAGACGATATGTGTTTTCTTCTCATTTTATATTGATTAAAATTGTAATATTAAGGTTTACTTGTATGTATAAACATGTGTATTAAAGTGAAAAGAAGGTAGAATAGAGTTGGTATCTAAGAGCTAAAAGCATAAGTCATCTCTGTAAATATGACTTACAGGATTGGAGCTTTTGTTTCCTGCTGGGTAGAAAAAAATAGTCGGGTACCCATCAGCCTGCAAAATCCAAAATCATAAAATACGTTTGGACTTAGCTGCCATAGAAAACTAATGAACATAAACCGTTTACATATAGAGTTTATCAGTATATCCAAACAACTTGAACTGACGCTATTGAGATTTGATATGTTTATTTTACCTTTGCACTTGGATGTTCATTTGTACTTCCATCCATCTTTGCTATGACCAAGGAATCTATTTCACGGATAAGATCAGGCACATGACGACTTGGTTTCCTGCAAGTTCGCTCCTCCATGCGATTTCTTTGTTATGCCTGTGCCTGTCATCATTCTGCTTCCACAATAATTCTAGAGCTGGCAGCAAGTTGATTCATGAACCTTTTTTCAGGCTGCATACCAAATCATAAGAAACAAAAAATGCATTTAATGATTCCATCTACACCTAAAATACATACACACAATGTGGCGAGTTACTCACAATTCCATTTAAAATTTTCCCCCAAGGGATGCAAAAAGGCGTGATGTTGATTTTGTGGCCTTGTCAACTTTCCTTTTATACACATCCAAACATTTTTGATCAATCTGAAGCATTTATCTTTCGTCCTGTAACACTTTCACCTACCACGTCCCAATTTTTCTAAAGAATATTCACAAGTTCGCCTTTCTATCAGTTTTAAGCCACAAAAAAGATAAGACCTTATTATGAAGGTATCAAGTACGTCATTACAATTATCATTGTGTAAAATGAGTGAAACAAAATGGTGTAAAGAAGTATATTTTACTTGCAACTCATGCCTACAATTAAGGTCAAAATGTATGATTACTAAAAAAATACTGCAATTAGATTCGCCACTCCTTACCTTCTTCAACGCTAACATGAACTATATGTTAGCCTCACATATCAGATTTGAAGTAAAGACAGCCCAAGGAGTAGGTGCTTGTAGGTGTTGGCGATACAAATTATACCTTCCTATGTTGTATTGCTATTACACCCTCCAACCTGTACTTTTATACTCCCATCTACAACTTTTTCAATGTATCGACATAGTATCCATGGTATACACCTCGAAGAACATTGTAAATGCAAACAACCAACTCATATGCAATAATGTGAAAGTGGCTGATATGATAGATCAGGGTGTTTGGAAATGGCCTTCAAACTGGGAATATGATGTTCCTGGTATCAATAACATGGTTGTGCCTGTTCTAAACAGTGAAAGAAAAGATATGGTGATGTGGAAGACTAGTGATAATGTTCTAACCAAATTTTCTGTGAACAATGTTTGGATAGAGCTAAGGCTGAATAAAGAAAGCGTGATTTGGAATAGGACTGTTTGGCACAATCATTGCATTCCAAGTCATGCTTTTATTCTGTGGTTAGCCATCTTGGGAAGGCTCTCTACTCAAGACATGCTTGCAAGATGGTATCCTGGAAGGGAGGATAAATGTGCTTTATGTGAGGATTGCCCTGACTCACATGAACACCTTTTCTTCAAATGTTCATATGCTGGGAAGATATGGAAGGAGATAAAGAAATTAATATGGCTTGAAAGCTGTAATGATGAATGGAAAGATATAATACACAGAATGAGTAATATGCCATGGAATAAGTCAATCAGAAGTGTGGTTAGAAGGTTGGGTCTTGCTGCTACTGTGTATTTCTTGTGGCAAGAAAGGAATAAAAGACTTGTTGCAGAAGAAAATAGAGAATGGCAAACTGTGTTGGGGATCATTATAAACTCAGTAAGACTCAAGCTTACCAGTTTAACAACAAAAGACTCAAGTCATGTTAGAATGGTTGAGGACTGCAGGCAAATAAAGATGAATAAGATCAAGACTTGAATGCTGGTATAACATTGCTGATGCAATTGTGAATGCTGGTATAACATTGGTCTGAAAGCTTGTTCTAAACAACTTCACTTTCAGCTGTTTCACGTGAGGATGAAGCTGCAGAACAGTTTGAATGTTGATATGTTTAGTATGAGTTAGTAAGGCCATAAGGTAGTTTCCTTATGAGTATGATTGGAGGAGCCAACCATGATGATGCCTGTTATATTCCTTAAGTTCTGTTATGAGTGAAGGCTGGATATGAGAGCTTATGGAATGCTTAATGGGAAATGTAATCATGGTGGGGAAGTATCCTTGGATCCATCCAAACATTTAATTGAAGCCATCTGTAGTAACTATAGGTACACAGTCATGCATGTGAGGATGGAAACTGCATTGACTGTATACTTTAAGTTGCTATTAAGATGGAAATGTAGCTTAATGTGTGGATATCCAATGGAACCGAAGTTTTACTCAATTTTTGATGATGCCACATATAACAGCCTCTGTGGCTCTGCGAGTGAGCACAGGTAAGGTGTTCGTATGTTGGAAATGTAGTCAAGATTGGGGTTTCTTCATGTTTGCCTTCCAAAATAGCAACTCCAAATACAGAGCTGTAAGTTTGTGGACTTAGTTGTAGGTATGCATTTCCCTCACCAATTAAAGAGCTCATTGACACATCAACAAATAACTATTTTCATAAGAAAAGCAATTAATGAGTTTCATTTTTTAATTGAAAAATAGCAGTTCGACTGGCTCTTACCATGACTGGGTTAGCCGATTGATTGACCTCCATCAAACACCCTGGTTCAATTTTCATGAATTAGGGGTTTTTTTTAATCCGCACAAATCTTTAACAAAAAATCTAAAATAATCCAGTTGATTTGTTTAGGAAAGTTGGGATTTGAGGATCTGTATTTTTAAACTATGAAATGAGGATGGCGGTGTGTATGCATCGTGTTTTTGCTGAGTCAACAATGATGACGTATTATTTTTGCTACTTGGCTTTTTTTATGGTGACTTGGCATTATGAGGTATCATGGTAATGCTATATGGGGAGACCAGACGAGTACCCACACCTAGCGGTAGCGGTTTCTAGCAGTGCGCATACAATTAACGATATGCGATATTGTGATAAGTGTTTTGTATAACGTTCAAAATAGAACGTAAAAAGATCGAAATGTAATTTCAAACTGTTATAACATGTGATAATTCAACTCTAGACGAGTACTCGTACACAGCAACGTGATTTTATAGCGGCAGATAGTTTTAATAATAAAAAAGGTTTACGGGTTATAAACGAAAAATAATAAAAGTTTGAGGATTTAAGGATTAAACATAATATTTTGAAACCCGGTTCGACCCGGGTGGTACAACCAGTTGAACCGTTCCGGTCAAAAAACGGGTCAATTTATACCGGGTCAACCCGCTGGGTTTGAAGAGTCCTGGTTCAACCCGGTTTCCAATGGAGAAGAGAAGGATAATTTATATTACACATTTTTCGTAATTATTGCTCCAAATAGTAAATGCAAAATGGTAAGTCATTAATTGACAATTTTCGGTTAACAAATTTCCTTTCTCAGCCCATTTTAAGACCATATGGAAAACGGTAACACACTAATTGAAAAATTAAATGTACTATTTTCCTTGATTTTCACCATTTGCAATATCTTTAAATTGATTTTGAGGTTTTTGAAATTTTCAAATAAAGTTGACTATATTTTCAAATGCATGGCTAGTTAATAGTTGCCTTAGTTGCCTGCAATAGTAATTGACTACAATGCATTTCAACATTTCATTTTTCAACTTTTCAACATTAATAGTTTTATAGCCGAGCTATTATTCGCGCCGAACAGCGGCAGTGCCTAGTTTCAGACATAATTCCGATGGTGGCAATTTAGTTTTCAACATAAGTTTGATGCGTTGATTTGTGTCTGGTGCGACGGTTCATGTGAGTTCTACTACTGTGGTTTATGTATAGTTTCTAGTCATGGTTATAAATTATCGATGTATACAAAATATGCCGTGGTTAAAAATTATCGACGTATACAAAATACTAAATTGAAATAAACTCAATATTTAGCGGACTGTCACATATTACAACATCCACAAATCTTTTTCCTAATAAAATAAAACCCCTAGTGAGGACTTTTTCATTTTAAAAAAATCAAATCATACTTTATTTGGTAATATTTTTATTATTATTAGTGTTTTAGAAAATTATGTTTAATAAAAAAAATCGTTAAATATTTCTAAATTCGGTTAAATTGTTGGTCAGTTTCGTTTTTTGAAAAAAAATAAGTAAAAGATATATGTGTCAAAAATATAAAAAAACAAAACTTTGGGAAGGCGGGTTAATTTAGAAAAGTTCAAGGGTCAAAACTGAAATTAACACACACGAATACCACTCACAATTGTAACCCAATTTTTGATCTTACAGTTGGAACCATAAACACAAACTACGATGATTTGAAGATAAATTGAAGAAACTATGCTTCAATCTGATTGTTGTTTTAGTGATTCTGAAATTAGTCTTGATAAAAACAAAAACTCTTTCATTGAACTAAAGGTACGATTTTTAATGTTTAGTTTCTTGAATTTTATGTAAATTTGATATAGGGCTTTTAATGATTTTTCAAAAGGGTTTTTGATTTTGCTATTAATTTCGTTAATTTTTAGCTTTCAATATAAAATTATTGTTATATTTATGTATGAATTTGATATAGGTTAAGGTTTAGTTATATGATTGAGTTATCGAAAGGTTATAAATATAAAAATCAATCATGTTTTAAATATGTTTTAAATATAGGTTAAGGTTTAGTTGTATGAATTTGCTTATTTAGGGACACTAAAAAATTATGTTTTAAATACTTTGTTTAAAGATTAATTTGTTGGTTATTCTTCCATCTTGATTAAGTTTATCATTTTTTAATTTGTCATCACTATATAATTTGTGTTTTGTATTAGTTGCTATTGTTAAATCAATTTTAGCTGTTGTGAATTTGTATGGGAATAAATAATTTATACATGCAGAGTTTTTGTTTGAATAGAATGTCACTCAAGTAGAAAATGTTCTTTACAAAATGGGTCATTCTGATGGTGTTAGTTGTGATGATAATGTTATAAATGATAAGGCAAATGTACCCTAAAACTATGTTTTTACAACCTTAGTGTGTAGTCGATGCGGAAGGGATGGGTTCCAAGAATGTTGTGTTAGTGTTCGCGGTGGACCGCATGTGCGAATAGGTGCTTAATTGCAGGGCTTAAAATTATGCATTTTTGGTTTCAAATGTCTCGGAAAACTGATAATCCAAATGTGTAATTTTTATGTGCTTATTAAGAAGAATTTTTCCTTATAAATTTTGGAAAAAGAAGAAAGTGTTAATTAATTATGTGGTTTATTAACGATCGTGAAAGAAGTAGCTGATATACAATTAAAGCAAGAGTTTGCTGAATTTTTTTTATCACAAATAGTTCCTTTATGTAGAGTGTAGACAACCTGTAAAAGGTCCTACAACGTCGTCATATACTTGCACTTATCTTTTTTAAGCCGTTATCCTTAACTATAAAGAGAAAAATGCTTTATCGTAATACATATATCATAGAAAAGCTTGAATTCCAATCGATATTATAACTCTATAATTTTGTAGGCCACATCTGATGGAAGTTGTGGAAGAATCTGATGCCGCCAAACACCCTTACAGTTGGAAAAGATGAAAGAAGGTATGGATATGTTTTTTTGTATGTATAGATTAAATGTTTATGCAAAGGTTAATGTTAGTTATGTTAGGTAACAATATATTGCTTGCTGCCTCCTTTTCCCTATTTAGTTTTACCATTCAGTGCATACTCCATTTTATAGCCGCGCTTGGGTTGTGTATATTGCATGATGATCATCTGCCTTCTCACCAAAAAAGAATTCCAAGAGGTGGGCATGTTGAAGGTAATGGAAGACCCGACATTACGGGTTCTGTATACTGCAGAAATTCATCTCCTCGAGCAAGAAGCATATAGTTTGGTTTTACGAGACTTCAAAGCTCAATCAGATGCAATTATTTGGGTGATTTGCCCTAAGTTTGCGTTAGTATAATAGTGGTTGGTGGTGATAGACAATAACAATGATCTAGGTCATAGGTGATACACAAAGTATCATGATGCTATCATACACATTTTTAATGGAAACTCAAAAGCGAGATATTGTTGTTCCAATGGTAATAAATACGACTTTTGTTTATGTATTAATATAAGATTATATAAGTACCAGTTTTGAAAAAGTACCACTAACTTATGTTTTAGGTTTATATAAGTACAAGATTTGATTAACTCTGTATAATGTCACTCAAATGTTTTGTTTATGTTGAATTTAGATTGATTTTGAGAAAAGAGAAGAAAAGTGGGGAATGATGCGCGATCTTCTGCTGATGATGGGAAAAAGAACATGGACATAGTGGCTCGGTGGTCACCATACTCGAGTGAAGAACATCTGCTGCAGCAGGTAATGTTTACACAGACTTGACATATCATAATTGTTTTTTTAAGGATATAAAATAGTTTGCATTGTTCGAGGACCCTAAGTGTTCTTACTGGAGTTTTAGTAATAGCTTTAAGGATGTTTAGGTAAATAATGATTACCACATAGAGGTTTTACATGACGTCAAACTATCAAAGACGAATGTTGGAACAGTGTGCTTATATTATATGTCGCTTTACTCTACATTTCTAGGAGCTTAACGCAGTATGTGTTTCTCTTGTCAGTTTTATACTAATACATATACAACAAGGTCAATGATACTTCCCAATAAATAATTATCGAACATTTGATTTGGTTCTTAAAACCTTTAACTAAATGAATATTTATGCAGGGAGTTTTTGAAGTTGGGGTTTATTGTTCGAGGTATTATAGATTATGTCCCTCATCAGATGGGTAAAGCTTATTTGACGAATTACTTAATAACTTTAAACTTTTTCTATGTTCCTTCAGGTGTCAACTTATGTATGGGGTGTCTTTTTCTCACAGAGGTTATCTAACTTTCTAAGCTAATATACACATTTTAACCACTCCGTATGTGTTACATCTATTTAAGCACTCTATACATGCATTTGGTGGGGTGTGCATAGTGTAAAAAAAATCATGTTTGTGTTTTGAATGGGTGGGAGTTTAACTTAAACTGTGTTTTGAATGCGATGTTTGGACCTGCTGTATGTTGCCCAAACTTGGGTTATTTGGTTATTGTTTGCTGTCAAAAAAATCTGGCTGGCTATTTGGTTATTGTTTGCTATCAAAAAAGAGGTTGTTTAGTTGTTGTTTGCTGTCAAACTCAAAATTTGGGAACGTTGGGTGTCGTCTGATGTCAAAAATGGGATGGGCTGGTCGGTGGTTGTTTGCTGTAAAAAACGGGGTTATTTGGTTGTTTCCTGTCAAATTTCAAAACTCATTGGTGGAATACCCATTCCTTAAATTCACACTCTCATACAAAACACTTAGCTCAATCATGCATAACCAAAAGCCGCATAAAAAAACACTAAAATAGGGTTTTGAAACCTGCCATTATAAATGTTTGTACAAAGAGACTCTGCTAATTAACTGAGTTTCATGCCTCCTACAACATAGTGTAAGATGTTATACTTATGACAATTTAAAATTAAATTGATTTTCATTGTTTTAGCAAGATAATGCTTGCTTTTGACAATCAATTATAGGTTTTTACGGCTTCCTAGAATAGTAGAATCAATGAGTTTCATTTGAGTAGAATAGGACTGTACCTCAATATTAAAACAAGATAAGAAAACTTATTTCCATGGTAGGTAAAGTAATTAGTTCATTGTATTTAGCTAAAATAAGCTTCAAGACAATTATGTCAGTACCTTGTGCGTGCGCGTCTAAAACTATGCAGTTCAATGTTGTATAATTGGGGAATTATGATCTTTCTTAACTTTACGGTATCTAACATGATCTTAAGTCGAGTCAATTTTAGTTTTTTGAATAATTTACTAAAAAGTCATAATATGAAACTGATGTATTAAGTTGTTGCCTTGAATGATTGTTTAAGGTTACTATGTATTTTGAGGTACTGCTTCGTTTAATAGTTGATTTTTGGAATAATTGGATATGATTTGATAGGATAGGTGGTATATGAGGAAGAGAATTATTAGCGTTGTGATTGATTGAGCCTGTTCTTGCCTTCTCAACCTAGATACTTAGGAAGTATAACCCTATGGTTGGAACTTGGAACACGTAAATTGGTGAAAGTGACTTTAGATGGTGAAGAATTGCTATAGATGCTTCGGTTTGTAGAAATTAGGAACAAAGAAATGTAAAATTTGGGCTATAACGTGATCGAATTGTTCAAACTTAAAACAGCTATAAAGGTAATACTTATTCCAATACAACATCATTAAGTTAAAAAGTTTTATATTTAATATATGAAGCTTATGATGGAACATGTTTTTATTATGAATATCTTCATAGATTTCAATAAGTGTATTAATTTAATCATTATAACCTTCGTGACCACCATAAATGTTTTTATTTCAGTTGGATGTAGCTTCAATTCTTGGAGATGCCATTAGGTATCCAAAGGAGCTTCTTCAAAAGATCAACGCTCTTAATCATGAACTTAAAACAGCCCCATCAAGCTCATCATTGAAACCGAGGAGCAGCTACCACTATGGCGGCTGGCGCCCCCAGGTTTTACCCCTTACCCCACCTCCCAGCAGTCTCCCCTCAAGAATTAATGAAGAACTTTGCGCCACCGCAATGCCTAGCTCAACTGCGCCTTAGTGAACCTGTTGTGACAAAGAGCCAGGAGGTAAAGTTACTTGCAATTTTCATTAATCATCTCTTTTTTCTAGCAATTGTCTAATGCTAATTTAGTAGTTATTTCCTAATATCTTTGTCATATTAAATTTTTAGATTGCGAAAGAAATGTGTGAAAGATGAGAGACCAGTGATCATCCTGTAGTTCATATATGGAAAAATACAATCTCAAGTACAATCCTTGTGGACAGAGTAGACTTAGAGAAATCTTTCCAAAGCAAGACAACTTGATTCAAGGTTCGTCAATTTCAAAAGTAATATAAGTTCGACCCACTTAACTGAATTATGACATATACAATCTTAATTTTAAATGAACGTGTCAGGTTGTTTCCTGGGAGAATTGACGAAACAAGTTCTATCAGATATTGATGCAAGTAATTACGAGGTAGCAGAGTATAGGCTGTCCATATATGGAAGGAAAAAGTGAATGGGATTAGTCGGCGAGTTGGTTCATCAACAATCAGATTTACAGTTAAGATGTGGTCAATGCTTATTCAAGTATGCATCAATACCTGCACTCATTTTCAAATTCTTGGTATACTTTAATTGCTTTTAAGTAATTTGATAAAAACTTGAAAAATAATATTCTACTTCTATCTAAGAATATTATTTTATTTTAAAAGGAGGGTGTTTAGGATCTGTGTTTAGAAGGATTATGTGATCATACACATCTGGTTGCAAATAATCAATTTCTAATGTTTGGGTCATTGGTTTAATAGCACATTAATGAGACTATGATGAATTGCTAACACACTTTAAGTTAAGAAACTTCGTGTATAATAATATTGACTTGCTGATCGTATATATATAAAGTAGCACATGACAAATAAAAAATGGCTTTTGATGGTCACTTATTAATGCATTGCCATATTAGTTTATATATCCGGACTACATGTCAACACCCTTATTCATTTTTACCACTTTTTAAAATTTAGTTATTGAAAATGTACTGTAAGTTAGTCATTGAAAGTGTACTATAAGTTCATTTAGTTAAATATATGGCAAGTGATTAGTCTATTACTGTATAATACAAGCTCAAAAGCTTAAATATTGGTCATGAAATTCATTTGGATATTTCGTTTACTTGATTTTTGTAGGCCGAAGAAGGTCAACCTGATTACATGTCCAGGACAGTGGAGCTGTTTGAAATCGTGGACAAACAATTGTATTTTCCAGCTCAATGGTTTACTTGATTTTTACTTGTCGTTGGCCTTATTGTTATATGTAATAAATTTTAACTATTATATGCATTGCATGTTTGCTAATATGGTGAACAATGACTCCATTTATACCTTTTACCAAACCTTTGTTTAAAATAAAATGTGTTAATCTTTATTTCTTGGTTTTTACAAAATGACATGTACTTATAATTTTGACACATTATTTCAATTCCATTTTTTAATGAAAAGTATTTTGGACCACAAACCTCTGAATCTTATTATCACTTCCCTCATACAATCTTGCACAGTTTGAGATAAAGTTCGTATTATGTGGGTTAGGGATAGGAATCATGGTAACTTATGAATGGATCAATACAAGTTTTTTTTTAAGTGGGTCAAATGCAAAAAATGAAAATGTTTCTTTTACAGAAAATTAACCGTGCTGAAAAATGTTTATTTTTTATGTTATTGTGTGAGCATATCTGAGACCCTTTTGTGCTTCTTTTACAATTTTTGAAAAGCAAACCCATTTGATTCCACCGAACCCGATCCAAACATTTCAACATTTCGACCCATATTGAAAATCTTTGTATAATACACATAGTCGAGCTCTCTTCTTCGTATAATACAAAATTAAAAACCATAATTAAAAAAACAAAAATTAAATAATTTCTTTTTTAATAAATAAAAATATTTTATTCATAAACTAAGAAAAAACCCCGTGCGTGCACGGGCAGTATAACTAGTGATATTATATATTCCAATCCAACATTCCAACCTACCAACTTTCTTTTAAATAAATTCCCGTATGAAAAGTATTTGTCTATCAATTTTCGTGTTATATACTTAATGTCTATCAATTTTCGTGTTATATACTTAATTTTTTGATGGACGTCAATTCATATTTTTTTTAATAGTTACCAATATCTTGAGTATCATTTTCTTTTAAAAGCTACTCATATTTTGTTTTGGCCTGGTACTATGGTCATCGAGTCATTTTATATATATTTTTTTTAATAGTTACCAATATCTTGAGTATCATTTTCTTTTAAAAGCTACTCATATTTTGTTTTGGCCTGGTACTATGGTCATCGAGTCATTTTAGAGATATCAACAGCTAGACATTTTAGACTTATATTTTTGAAGGTATAATAAAATACATATGCAACATTTACTTTTTCCACATTTATGCTTTATTACTTCTACCTGAAACACTAAAATCACCTTTGGATATGCGTTAAAATTCTAGGGATGACAGCCTTTATGAAAGGATTTTGGTTTTCAAAGGATGTTGATTTTCAAATTTCAATCGTTCTCAAAATAATACTGGAAAAGTTTTACCAATGCACAAAGATATAAAAATACATATTTATTTGAGTTAATTGCATTTTTGGTCCCTATGGTTTGCCCAAATTGCAGGATTGGTCCTCAAAATTTTGAAAGTGGAGTGGTAGTCCTCATTTTGAAGTTTGGATTGCATTTCTGGTCCCTGGATAAAGTTAAATGACTAAAATACTTTTGCCTTCTTCAGTAAAAGACAAGGGTAATTTGGTCATTTCACACTAATAAAGACCAAAAATGCAACCCAAACATCAAAATGAGGACTATCACTGCACTTTTAAAGTTTTGAGGATCAAACCTGCAGTTTGACCAAACCACAAGGACCAAAAATGCAATTAACTCTATTTATTTTCTTGAAGTAGGAAGAGGATTCATTCACTTTATTTTTCTTGTAATGTGAAAAAAAAAAAATGAAACTCAAGAAAATAAAATCTTCCAATTTTACTAAGCAAAACACAGCTCTTACACAAACTCATGAAACATCACCCTTTAGAACATGTAAATTTACACTTGCCTCAAAAGTCAAAACATCAAAGTAGTTTCACTATGTTTTCCTGTTTTTCCAAATGCTGCTCAGAATCAAGTTTGTGCATCATCCTTTTGTTTGTTTCTCGACGAAGTCTTTAATCGTCTCCTTCAAATGATGTGTATGAACAAAGTAGTTGTAATTAGCTTAGGATATGGAGTCGTGTCTTAGAGAATAGATTCATTATAGTACATTAAAGTCCCACTAAAGCATTGTTTTTGGCAAAGCTCGTTTTATAACATGAAAATGACTCATTCGACAATTGAAGTCAATATGGGAGTATAGTGTTTAAAATAGAGTAGCAAATTTAACGCTGGCGTATGATGAAAATTCGGGATCTAGTGGTTAGATAGAAACCTTCATGATGAACCACAACAGTCTTCCGTCGTCTATTTTTCTGCAACATCAAACAAATACAAAATTAAGACTATATATAACAGAAATGTTAATAAGTTAACAGAAAATCATTTCTACTAAAATGCAGTATGTAATGCTCTCTAGAAAGAACACAAAAGCAGTTGAGCAAAGAAAGCTAATTTCCACTGGACAAAATTTGGAAAACACAATCCATCCCATTATCAGGATATTTGGAAAACATAACTCATTATAAGCTCATCGGATTGAACTAGTAGAGGGCTGAGGCAACTTATTACGATTCAATAATCTAATTATCACATAACACAATATCAGTACTACAATCGGATGCCCAACAAACAACAAATTCATCAACACCACACCCCTCAATCTCTACCCTCATCAAGAACACAGTTAACATCAGCACTCCCCTCGTCACTATACAATGACAACCCAACTTGCAAAACCCAAGTACCTTTCAAAACAATCCCACCCAACTACTAAAAATCAGCAAAAGACGCAGACGGCCAAATGGAAAGATAAAAAATAAATAGGTTGATATTGCCACCTAGGGGTGTTAATCGGGTCGGGTTGGTCGGGTTCGGGTCAAACGGGTCGGGTCCAAGTCGGATCGAGACTAAAGATAATATACCCGAACCCGACCCTATTTAAGGTCGGGTTAGTCGGGTTTGGGTCAAATCGGGTTGGGTCGGGTTCGGGTATGTGCCATTTACAAAATCACATTTTTTTTTTAACTTGGTAGCTAAAATGCTTATGAAATTAACCAAAGCCTATGAGATAAGCCAACTAGCCTGCTTACAACGAATAATAGAGCATATTGTTGTTTTCGTGACTACTATATTAACATACATTTTAGACTACGAAAGAGATCCTGTTGCTGACATAGTAGATACAGGTTCAACATGATGCACATGTTCAGGTATCATCAATTCATCATGCCCAATCATACACACTTCTAATGATCATCTCACTATCAAATTTGGTAACCAAACTTATATAGCCATAGGCTTAGTTTCAATGAAACAACGTGCAGAATTGGATTGCATTTCACTTGTAGGCTTGTAGCATACTAGTATAAATGTATGGCAGTGACTCACTTTTACCATCTACAATATAACTTAAAAATATAGTCTTATGAAAGGACTCAATCAAACAACATATATCTAACATGAATTTACTCAATTACACTTTTACCACATGTAACAAACACAATGATACAACTTGCAGACTTGCAGACCTACAGACCATGTAACATACACAATGAATATGATGCAATATATGTAAAAAACCAAAGATACAAGTACTAGAACAACATCAGTATGCAAATAATAAAACAACATGTAATAATTGGAAAATATATCCATTCATATTACAATACTTAAACAACATAAGTACTTCAGTTTAATATGCAACATCAGTCAGCAGGCAACATCACAAAATACAATACTAACAATGACAGTAGGCCTTTAATAATTAAAGATCGAGTACAGTTATAAAACCACAGGAAGAAAAAAAAAAAAAAAAAAAAAAGTCGGGTCAGTCGGGTTGACCCGAACCCGAATTGACAAAGTATTTTGAACCCGGTACCCGACCCTACTTCGTACTCGGGTTAATCGGGTTGACCCGATTGACCCGAGTTAGATTTTGGACCCGAGTAACCCGACCCGATTATCCTTATTCGGGTTCGGGTCCGGGTCGGGTCAGGATTTATGACACCCCTATTGCCACCTCTAGTTTACAGCCTATAGAACTGCTCTATTAGAGCAAAGTGAGTCGTTAGTTTAGAACTGCTTTATTAGGTGTGTGTGTGTGAGCCCTGCCCAACCCAACTCATTTCACCCTTCCTATAAAGTTACCCATTTTAGCCGTTGTCTGACCTACCCCCTTTGCCAGGGCAGTTATGGAATTGATCAGAAAGGCTGAAGGAGAACATAAAACAGGGAATGTACCTGACCAAGTCTCAACCGGTGCCTGTCAGAGTAATGGAAGAACCGGTAAAGGGCTGCAAAACCAAGCAGTTTTTTGTGGAATGTCCTGCTGATCACTTTTCTTCTCAACTAGAAGATACATCTGCCAGTCGGGATCAGTAACATCAATGGGATTGCTACCTGATACAGAAACAGTTGAAATAGGGAATTTAGATCTAATATATGCAGATAAGCATGTATAACCACATATTTATTTATTAATCGTGAGCAGCTGAATGTTACCATCAACAAGAAGAACAAGTGGTACCAATCTACAGTAATGAAGACCCATAGATTCGCCCTCGATGCAGACAACCTAATCATAACAGATAGGATTGAGCAACTGCATCTCAAGTTCTCAACATATTAAAACGTGATGCATGCAAATAAAACACGATTTTTCAATAGACACAAAAGACCTCTATTATTTACTCTATAAGACGTGAATCAGAAATGGTGGTAAACATGACATGACCTTTCATGTAAATGGTAAGTGTAACACGCACCTCAACCTCATCTGCTTTCGAATCCCTTAACCCCTTGCTATTCACAGATGGCTGGAGTATTTTCCCATCTGAAATCATAGATCTGTACATCGAAAAGCATAAAAAATCAACCAAGATATCAAAATAAAAAGGGTGATAGGAATCAAATTAATGAACCCACGGAGACACTTTACATACTTGATATACTGATTTTCTGTGGAAAACGTTTTGTGGAAGTCATCTTTTGTCTCAGCAAGATTATCTACAAAAATATTCTGCACCGAAGAAATGAGACGGTCATCAGCATTGCGCTGCTGCACACAACTAACAACCAACATGCAAAATGTGTAGGATGATCACCTGAAGAGAAGTTTTAAGATCCATGACTCCTTTCCCAGCCTTTACCAGTGACATACAATATCAACCATTGGAAAAACACGAAGTCAGATTTATACGTACAGAAATCAGTCATTAAAGAATGTAAACACGATTCAAAAAAATATAATACGCAATGTGTACTTACATCATATGTGCTCTCAAAAGAAATATCAGCATATGCTTTATATGATATGCTGCTGATCCAGACAGTGATCTGCATTAATTTTTTACACATTAATACTAAAAACCAAAACAGGATTTCTTCGCATGATAGAAAGATTATGAACAATGACGATCCAGTAGCTTTGACGTTTATACAAGTGCAAAGACCCCCAATAACATATGAGTAGCATATGCCAGAAACCACTTATCAAATAACTTAAATATCGATTAGTTGGATAATAATGATATATACCTTTAAGCCTTGGTAGCCGTATATTTTTCCATCTTCTTCAAAAAAGATACTTGGGTCAATAGATCCAATGGGGAAGCTTTCCGGAGATCCCTCTTCCTCTTCTTTAGAGACTGGAATTTAATATACAAAGACATCATCAGGGCTAAGACAAGCTCAGACAGAGTTACAAACTACGAAATCCACTTAAAAACAAGATAAACAAAAAGATATATACAAAGAATAAACACATCTTTAGCCACTAATCAACTAGCCAAACATACCAATAGTCATTTATACCTCTATACGTATATACATCATGATAAACAAACTTCCATTATTTGAAAACAACAACTCTAATTAAAACATTGAACATCAAAAAACTGTATCAATGCCCAACTCCAAATTGATAATTGCCACAAAATTATATTAGGAGTGGTTGTGGACTGCAAAATTTCAGCTTACGCTCTATAAGCACTTCAAAATAAGCACCTACCAATGTGATAATTGCATAAGCTCATAGCAACCCAAACACTTGGAGATGTATTTTTCACTTTTAACAACACAATATGCATTCCCAAACACCCTATAATCAATCTAACTTTATATCAACTCTAGAAAGTAAATTTTCTTTAAATTTAAGTGTCTTCTTAGTCCTAATATAATATATCAAAACCTGAATACAAAATATACATTTTGAAAGACTACTAACTATTCCAACTTGGAGAATAATTTACAGCACATCCAAACACTCTGTATAGTATTATCCGAAACAATTACTGGTTTTATATATAGTTGGTAATGATAATTATGTAATATTACATCTACTCTATAAACTCATTTTCCTCCGGATTCAACCAACTTAGACCTATAATTCTACGGCCAAATTTTTGTTACTAAAATTCAAGTATTAATAAGGGCATACAGAGCTGTAAACAACATGAGTATCTAATCAGCAGAAAAATCAAAATGATATGTAAACAACACATAATCAGTTGTATTATACCTAATTTGATAATGGCGCAAATGATTGAAGACGGTTACGGTGACGATGGTGCCGGAGTTAGGGTTTGGGTGGTGGTGGATAACGAACGACGGTGGAGAATGGAGATGATTAGGTTGATGACGGAGTTAGGGTTTCGATTGGCAAAATAACGGTGGTGATGGTGGTGGTGGTGGTCGAGAATGATTAACGGTGGTGGAGTGATTAGAAGAAGAGAGGGACAGTCTTTACTTTTATATTTTGTTGACTTTATTATTATTATTATTTTTTAATAGCTATAAAATTGCCCTTTTATATTTTCTTGTTGCTTTTTGTTTAATAGCCTTGATTT
>JARVZY010010297.1:0-27479 GCA_030686995.1 Artemisia argyi | reverse complement strand
TGGTTTTTGTGAATTATTAAGTTTTATAATCTCCAGGAGATCTGCAAACTTCATTCCACAAGCATTATATCTTATCTTGTTTTCTAGGATTTAGTAACTTATATAGGATGCCGCCGATTTTACGCGAGGTTGTCTTGTCTATTTTATCAGGTTTTACAGGTTATGTATGACAAGAAGATGATTTACATTCTGGAAGGGAAGCTTTGATTGTTCATTTTCATGGAGGAAGATTTAACCTTGCCACCCTATTATCCATACCGAGCGAATCAGGGGAGTATTTGATTTCATTCTCTTTACTTTTTCACTTTTACATTCTTTACTTGAACATTGGGGACAATGTTCATGTAACACCCCCAAAATTTGATACAACGGAAGACTTAACAAGCTTTCGGGGTGCTACGAGGATTGGTATCCAAACACAAGACATAAAAGAACGAGATAAAGTAAACATGATAAAGTACAACCACACGAGGTTTTAAAGTTTACATTATCCCAAAATCATCCAAAGTCAGGCCCAAAGAAAAATAAATATAGGTCCCCAATAATTATCAGAGTTTTAGAAAACATAGATTCATAACCAGTGCCAAATGCCAAGCCTCCAATCCCAAGCATCCGCAGAGCATCACTTAATTACCTGAGAAAACGTGCTAAAAGTCAGCTTTCGCTGGTGAGATCATAGGTTTAGATTCTTAATTCAATATAGTGGACATATACGCAAAACGCTTGCTAGATAGACTAGGGCTCACTCATCCAACCAAAATAAACCAACCAAATCAAATCATCCCTATAGGTGCACGCTATAGCTCAAAACAATCCAATCAATAGCTTACCTAGCTCAAGTCTAGGCCTCGCTCTATAATCAATCCAATAGCTTACCTAGTATGGGGACTAGGCCTCGCTCAACAACCAAATCAATAGCTTACCTAGATCTAGTCTAGGCCTCGCTCTATAACCAAAACAATAGCTTACCTAGTTCAAGTCTAGGCCTCGCTCTACCTAGTTCTATAAGCATAGCAAGTTTTGAAATCAAAAAGCGATAATAGTCCACATAAAGCATTTGCACGTTTCTCACCCCAAGTATTGAAAACAAAGTTCAAGAGTAAAAGTGGGGCTATGACTCACCTCAAGTCCAGAAATCCTCAAAAGAAACGATAGAAGAAAGACGTAAGTAAATCTCAAGCAACTCACGTAACGGCGACTACTGACTCGGCACTTCCTAACAATATTAAACCCGTTCAGAAAACATTTCCTCAAAATCAAGTATTCCCATTCCCGAACGTAATTCATTTTACTTTCCAAAATATACATTTCTCGAGTTTACTTCATATTCATTTGAAATTCGACGTTTGGTATCCATACGGGTGGAGGGTCGACACAGCACAAACCAAAAAGCCTCAACAAAGAACAATAATGAGACAACTACAGGTCTAACGTTAGCCCAATATATTATTTAGATAATTATCGAAGCTTATCAAATCCGTCGATTTGGTAACCTCCCATATTTATTTACGCAATATATCGTTCCAAAATTATACCCAACTTAAAACACATTGCACATAAATTTCTATTTGGTATATGTCGTAGCCCAATGAATTCCCTATATATATCGTCGAATCGGCCAAAATTCCACGAGACATATAGTAATTCATTACCCTAAAATATATACCACATCCTATGGGCGTCGTGGGATACGATGCCCATTAATATATCCATTTTATATCGTCAAATAACTCGATCTAGAATAAGTCATTCGATATATAAAATGTTTATATTAACCGTCATATATCCGTGACAACACAAAGTCACAATATAAAGCCCACTTGGACTTTAAAGACCCAAAATTCGTATAACTCGATAAGTTTCTAATTTATAAATAAAATTCACGTTTTTAGTTGTTAGTTATTCGACGTAAAATTCGTCATTATTTATATGGTTATTATTTATAATAATATCTCGACATTTATTGCACCATTTTCATAGTGTAATAACTATCGTTTTATTATTATACGTTTGCTCGTGATCGTTTTATTATTAATATACGCATTTATATATATATATATATATATATATATATATATATATATATATATATATATATATATATATATATATATATATATATATATATATATATATATGTATGTATATATATATACGCTTAACACGTCTATATACGTATATAAACGATTATATTCTTAATAATATTATTACGAGTTTTATTATTTTTTTTTATATCAACCTTTAAAGATTTATCGAGTCATAGAATTTGGTCAAATGTCCGAGTCATGACCATCGGCTCATAGTCCAAGTCCAAATACAATACCAAGTCATAATAATAAATATAATAACTCCGTCCAAACAATCCCAAATCCACGTGCTACAACATGAGGGTCCGACTACGGCACCCGACTATCCTATCTCTGTCATCTAATAACCGTATCACAACGGTCCCCAATTCACTTTCGTCAACACATCTCCAAATATACTCAAAAACAATAGATACCGCAACGCGTCCAAGATAATAAGCCAAATGTCCAAATCGTAAACATCACACGAATAAATAATCACAAGTAACATATATTATCCGAAACCAAGTATAGGCGGGTTGAGTTACCAAGTCAACCCGGGTCAACCATAAGCTCAAGACATGAAATGGAGCCACACCCGAGACTAAGGAGTCTCGGCTAGCTCTTTGAGCTTGCTCGAACCAAAACAGCCCCTTGGGGGGTGTTCGGCCAAATACCAAACGACCACAAGGGTCAAAACAAAATCAAACACCTTCGACCGGACCCAAGGGGGTCGCGATCTTGCTCCCATTCGAGCCATCTCAAGCCAAACGGACCCTTAGGGTCTTGGCAACATCAAACAACAACAACAAGATGAATTGGGGAGGACCCCAATGGTTCTCGGCTCGACAAAACAAGCCACAAAAACCGACTCCGAGACCTCGAGGGTCTCGGTTATGCTCAATCCGAGCACCAATCCAATCAAGATAACCATCAAACAAGAAATCCTTCCACCAAATCGGATCCCAATCGACCCACCCGGATACCAAACATCATCTTTAAACCATTTTCATCAAAACCCAAATAATCTTGTTTCCAAATCCATGGAACCCGAAAACAAAAAGAAAACCGTGACCCAAGGTCACGATTTGAACACAAACCCGAGTCAAAAACTCGGCCTACCTTTATCCACCAAACTAACTCGAATGGATCTTCAATACCACAACAAGGAGTGACGAATTCGAGGTGAAATCGAATGAAAAATAAGGGGTTTAGGGCGCGTGCTACGGTAGATCGAGTAGGAGATGGATTGGGGAGTCGTTTTATGGTGGTGTTGATATTGATGGAGCGGCGGTGAGGTGGTGGCAGCCGGCTAAAGGGGCGGCGGCTAAGGGAGGTTAGGGTTTTGGAGATGGTATCTTGAGAGAGAGAGGGAAAAGAGTAAAGTGGTGAGGGTGTTTTGTGGGGGTCGGTTCACACAAGGACGATTCATAGTAGTTAAAAAAAAAAAAAAAAAAAAAAAAAAAAAAAAAAAAAAATTGTTTTGTTATTATTAGTGATAGTAGTGGGCTAAGTAGCCCCAAATAAACACACGGGCCAAACCCGAAACCTTTAATAATCAATCACTTTTTTCAACCGAACCCGTTCCAAAAATAATAAAATATCCGAATTCCATAAAAATATAATTAAATTGTTAGGTCAACCTAGTGCCGGAGTCAAAGTAGTGCCAACAATAACGATCTCAAAAATAATTCATCACGACCGAATCAAACCAAACCATAATTAAATAACTAAATCCCAAATACATCGTACGATTAAATCACGTACCAACATTTGTAAAATATCTCGTGACAATAAATTTTCAGAAATTCCATATTTATTATATAAATGTAATGCGGGTTTTATAAAACGGCTCCCTATTTGGCCAGTTGTCACATCCTCCCAGCCTCAGAAGGAACCCGTCCCGGGTTTCTCTCGAAATGACCCATCTACGAAGTGAATAACTTCGGATATCTTTTCCAAAACTCATCCTCACGTTCCCACGTAAATTCCGGTCCGTGCCGCGAATTCCAACGAACTTTGATGAGCGGAATACGACTCCTCTTGAGTCGTTTGATCTCTCTATCCATTATCTCAATCGGCTCTTCCACGAAATTCAAACTTTCGTCCACACGAATATCCTTGACAGGTATCACTGGTGTTTCCTCTGAAAGGCATTTCTTCAGATTATTAACATGAAACACATCATGAACTTTACTCAGTTCCAAAGGTAATTCCAAACGATACGCTACGGGCCCAATCCTTTCCAGAATAAGAAATGGTCCAATGTAGCGGGGATTCAGTTTCCCACGTTTCCCAAAACGTATCACACCCTTCCAAGGCGAGACCTTCAACATAACTCTGTCTCCAACCTGGAATTCTAGGGGTTTACGCCTTTGATCAGCGTAGCTTTTCTGCCTATCTCTAGCTGCTTGCAGTCGATCTCGAATCTGCGTTACTTTCTCTGTAGTTTCCAAGATAAGCTCAGGGCCTGTGAGTTGGCTATCTCCAACTTCTGCCCAACCAATAGGTGAACGACATTTTCGACCATACAAAGCTTCGAATGGTGCAGCCTTACGACTTGTGTGGTAGCTATTATTGTAGGAGAACTCCGCAAGGGGCAGATACTTCTCCCAGCCCTTACCAAAGTCTATGATGCATGCACGAAGCATATCCTCTAAAGTTTGGATAGTTCTCTCACTTTGACCATCGGTTTGGGGATGATATGCAGTACTCATATCAAGTCTCGTTCCCAAAGCGGTTTGAAGTGATCGCCACAATGCTGATGTGAAACGGCTGTCCCGATCCGAAATAATCGATATCAGAACTCCATGACGAGAAACAATCTCCTTCACATACAACCTCGCAAGTTTTTCCACACTATCATCTTCACTAATTGCTAGGAAATGAGCAGACTTAGTCAAACGATCCACAATTACCCATATAGCGTCGCAACCGCTAGCTGTCTTTGGTAATTTGGTAATAAAGTCCATCGTAATTCGCTCCCACTTCCAAACCGGGAGTTCTGGCTGCGTCAACAATCCTGACGGTCTTTGATGCTCAGCTTTAACCTTAGAGCAGGTCAAGCACTTACTAACATATACTGCTATGTCTGCCTTCATATTTGGCCACCAATATAATTTCTTCAAATCCTGGTACATTTTGTCCGACCCAGGATGAATGGAGTACCTCGACTTATGCGACTCATGCATAATCAATTCTCGAATCCCTCCATACAATGGTACCCAGCTTCGTTCTCCAAAACATAACACTCCATCAGAGCGCTTAGCAAATCCTTTCTCATTTTCTGCCATCCCAAATATATTCTCAGCAGGTTTATTTTCTGCTTTCAATGCTTCCGTTTGGGCTTCCAATAATTGAGACGGTAATGGCGATACGATAGTCATTCCTAACGACCTAACCCGTAATGGTGGAATTCTCTCTTTTCGGCTAAGAGCATCAGCAACAACGTTTGCTTTACCAGGATGGTAGCGAATTTCACAGTCGTAATCGCTTAGCAACTCAATCCAACGTCGCTGCCTCATGTTAAGCTCTTTTTGGTTCAGAATGTGTTGCAGACTTTTGTGATCAGTAAACACTACACACTTGGTTCCATACAAGTAATGTCTCCATATTCTCAAAGCAAAAACCACAGCACCTAACTCCAAATCATGGGTGGTGTAGTTCGTCTCATGCTTCTTGAGCTGTCGGGAAGCATAAGCTATCACTTTCTCTCGTTGCATCAACACAGCTCCTAAACCTTTATGTGAAGCGTCACAATAGACGACGAAATCCTCGTTACCTTCGGGTAACGCCAAGATAGGGGCACTACACAACATCTCCTTAAGTAACTGAAAGGCTTCCTCTTCCTTATCTCCCCATTCATACTTAACACTCTTTTAAGTCAATTTGGTCAACGGCTTTGCTACCTTCGAAAATCCCTCAATGAATCTTCGGTAGTAACCGGCTAATCCCAAAAATTGACGAACTTCTGTTGGTGTCGTAGGTGCAGCCCAATCTTTAATCGCTTCAATCTTAGCAGGATCCACATGAACTCCTTGTCGATCAATTACATGACCTAGAAATTGTACCGTCGGAATCCAAAATTCACATTTCGAAAACTTGGCATACAGTTTCTCCTCCCTGAGCAATTCTAAGATAAGTCTTAGATGCTCCTCATGTTCCTTCTCACTCTTCGAGTATATCAGAATGTCATCGATGAACACAATCACAAACTTATCTAAGTAAGGCTTACACACCCGATTCATGAGATCCATGAATACCGCCGGTGCGTTAGTCAACCCAAATGGCATCACCTGAAACTCGTAATGCCCGTAACGGGTTCTGAAAGCCGTTTTCGGAATGTCTTCCTCGCGCACTCGAAGCTGATGATATCCCGATCTCAAATCGATCTTCGAATACACACTCGATCCTTGAAGTTGATCGAACAAATCGTCGATCCTCGGTAACGGATATCTATTCTTCACCGTTAACTTGTTCAACTCTCGATAATCAATGCACATTCGGAACGATCCATCCTTCTTCTTCACAAATAAGACCGGGGCTCCCCAAGGTGAAGAACTCGGTCTTATGAATCCCTTCTCGGCTAATTCCGCTAATTGTTTAGACAATTCTTCCAGTTCAGTAGGTGCAAGACGATAAGGCGCTCGTGCTACAGGTGCAGCACCAGGTATCAACTCAATCTGAAATTCCACTTGTCTAGTAGGCGGAATTCCCGGCAAATCATCGGGAAACACATCCGAAAAATTACGAACTATAGGTACATCTCCAATGCACTTTTCCTTCTTCTCCTTCTCTCCTTTCTCAGAAATTTGGGCCAAGAAAAGGTAATTTCCTTTCTCCACTAGCTTCGGCAACTTAGTGCAAGATATGACCGCTAATCTGGATGGGCCTCTCAAATCCTTTCTATCTCCTGGTATGCTCAGAATCTCCTTGCCGTAAGGTACCCGCACGATCTTCTCATCACAGATTATATGGGCACGATACTTCGACAACCAATCCATGCCGATAATGACATCAAAACTACCTAATGTGACGGGTAGAAGATCTATGTTGAAAGGATGGTTTAGAAAATTCAACGTGCATCCACGAATGATGGTCTTAATTCTTTCTATGTTTCCATTAGCTAACTCTACATCATAACCAATTCCTAAGGCCATCGGGGGTTTCTCAAGTAGGGGTGCAAACTTAGTGGACACAAAACTCTTATCGGCACCAGTATCAAATAGTATGGAAGCATAACGATTATTGAGAAGGAACGTACCAGTAACGACGTTCGGATCTTCTCCCCTCTCGTTCCCGAGTGCATACACTCTCCCATGAGCAACTCCAGCTTCCACACGTTGGTCCCCATTATCTTGTCGTCCACGGTTTCCTCCAGCTCCACGGTTTCCATTGTTGTACCCATTCCCACCCGATCCTTGATTTCCTCGATTCCACGATTCCCTACATTCATTCCGATAATGTCCTTTCTTTCCACATCCATAGCAAGTAACATTCGCTTTGCTCATAGTTTCAGGAGTAGCTTGAACCATAGCAAGTGGTCAAGCTCTACAATCCTTAGCTATGTGTCCCATCTTAGAGCAATTCTTGCACATTACCGTACATCGACCAGAATGATGCTTGTAACATCGGTTACATTTGGGCGCATCTCCATTGTAGTTCTTCTTGTCTCCATCTCCCATGGCATAAGCTCTAGCAGTTGTTTGTCGCTTGTTTCGACGATCATTACCCTTAGAGTGATCATCCCTCTTTCTCTTTCCATTCTTGTCCTTCTCAGCTTCTTCCAATTCCAAAGAGTCCATCAATTGTTGAGCGATAGTGATAGCCTCATGTATGTTTGCAGGCTTAGCAGATATCACATCATTCCTGGTAGCTACCGGCAATCCATCGGTATACCTCTCAATCTTTTGGGTTTCAGTCCTAACCATATCGGGACAGAGTAAGGCCAACTCTCGATAACGGCGATTGTAAGTTGCCATATCGGTACCTTTCACCTTGTGGTTCCAGAACTCAATTTCTAATTTCTTAATCTCATTCCTTGGGCAGTAAGTCTGAATCAGCAAGGACTTAAATTGCTCCAAAGTCATAGCATAAGCCACATCACTCCCAACCGAGTTGCGGTAATTGTTCCACCAAGTTAAGGCTTCATCCTTGAAGGTAAAAGAAGCAAACTTAACTTTCGCATTCTCCGCACAACCACTGACATTGAACACAGACTCAGTCTTCTCAATCCACCTAACTAAGTAAACCACTCCTTCGGTTCCACCAAACTCAATTGGTCCACAAATCTTAAACTCCTTGTAGTGACATCCATTAGCACGAACAGGTGGGAAAGTTCCAGCAGAATTGTTGGAATGATTTGACTCAGCTAGAAGCTCAGCAACTCGTTGCTCCACAAGTTGGTTGATCATTGCTTGATCCACAGTAGGTGCATTAAGTGGAACATGATCATTGTCTCCCTGAACATCAACATTTTGATTCCTGTTGTTGCGGTTAGTGGTGTCCAGGTTATCAGGAGTAGGGGTTTCAACATTTCGAGTAGGACGGCGCCCTCGACGACTAGGGGTAGCCGTTGCAGGTCCAGTTCTGGTAGCTCTAACCGGGTTTCTTCGTGGGGCCATTGATCTGAAACATCATGTAAGTTTGTGAGTCTCCGATAGGACTTATCATATGCTCAACAAGAATTAAATCAACGAAGCCAAGTCACGGAAAGAATAACAACAATACACCATGGAACATCAATAAAACGGATAAGGACTCAATTTCCATAACACCCAAAATCACATAATACCATATACTAATAACCATCAACCATACAATAGTGATCTAACATCGTTCCAACTAACGGATAACACAAAACGTACTAATCGTTCTACAAGACGAGTAATCAACAGAAAATACATCAAAAATAGGATAACTAGCTTTTCTAACCGAACACTCCTCGGTTAAGAAAGCAACAAGACAACATAAACCAATCAACTAGCCACGCTGCTGGCGGAGTCTACTCAACTCCTGCCTCAAGCCATCAAGATCCCTCCATAACGATCCTAGCTCAACGCTATGGGTGTCTCGGTCTCTCTTGAGGTCAGCCACCTCCTTCTCCTGCTCGGCATTCCTTTGCCATAGCTTGCGGTCGGCCTCTCGAGCTGTAACAAAACCTCGCTGTAAACTATCGATATGCTCATGAACCTCCATCAAAACTCTCCTCAACTCAGTAGTCCTGCCCACAACGACAGTCAAATCAACTCTCAAATCCGCTAAAAACTCTCCAATAACCCTCTCAAGTCGATCAGATACACGTGCAACTCTCTCACTAAGCTCAGTAATCCGAGCCCACAACCTGCCAATCTCACCCAACTCTGCATGCTCAGCAGAAATCTCAGAAGATGCATCCGACTCAACGGGACTACCAGGTGGCAACTCAAACAAGAACGGATGATCAGGTGAATCAGGCTCAATCGGGTGTACAGGTGAATCAGGCTCCTCAGCCTGAGCTGGTGGTACTAACTCATCATCATCATCAGGCATCTCATCCTCCTGAGGGTCATCCTCCTCCTCAGGGTCATCATCATCACCCTGCTCAGCCTCCTGAGGGTCATCCTCCTGCTCAGGGTCATCAGCCTTATCCTCACCCTCGTACTCCTCCTCCTCATCGGAAGAGTACCTCATCACTCGTCGTCTCCTACTAGGTGAACCATGTGGAGATGTAGTAGGTGATCTAGGACAACGACGCAATGATGTGGGTGTCGCCTCAGACAGAAGAGAATGAGCATCAATCTGTAAAGGTGATGGAGTAGGGCGTACCGACATGCGTGCTGTAGCTCGGTGGGCAAAGCGAGGTGCCACGCGAGCCAAAGCCTGATGAAGAGTAAGCTGCCTCGATGTACCAGGGAGCCCTAGAGAAGATGAGGGTCCCTGCGTAGATGCAGCAGGTAGTGCTGAAATAGAACCTGTCGGTGTCATAGTAGCTGAATGCATGGCAACCTGGTAAGGGTCATCAGGGGCCATGGTGAACCGTGCTGGCAATACCGGTGTAGTAAGAATGTCCTCAACGACATCAGGTACATGGGAGGCCATAGTCTGCGACAACGGCGTAGGGTAGGTGTAAGTGTTTCAAAACAACTAAACCGCGAAATCAAAAGACCATATCCAATAATTATCATATACTTCCAAATCATATAAAATCAAGAAAGATTTAAATACCGCATTACTAAAACCATTCTCAAAACAATTAAGTCATAAAATCCCTCAGAACACATAAAATTCCTCAAAACGCCATCATATCACTATATCAATAAATCCTCAAAACCTTAAATCATCTCAAGAATTCCCAAATCGCTAATTATCTCAAATATCTCATAATACCTCAATAATAAACAATGATGCTTCGGCTTGGCGGGCTGGCGGGCAATGGTCGGGGATCGTTTTCTATAAAAATTGGTTATAGTTTAGGTGTCTATTTACCTAGTTCTCTATAACCTTGGCTCTGATACCAATCTGTAACACCCCCAAAATTTGATACAGCGGAAGACTTAACAAGCTTTCGGGGTGCTACGGGGATTGGTATCCAAACACAAGACATAAAAGAACGAGATAAAGTAAACATGATAAAGTACAACCACACGAGGTTTTAAAGTTTACATTATCCCAAAATCATCCAAAGTCAAGCCCAAAGAAAAATAAATATAGGTCCCCAATAATTATCAGAGTTTTAGAAAACATAGATCCATAACCAGTGCCAAATGCCAAGCCTCCAATCCCAAGCATCCGCAGAGCATCACTTAATTACCTGAGAAAACGTGCTAAAAGTCAGCTTTCGCTGGTGAGATCATATGTTTAGATTCTTAATTCAATATAGTGGACATATACGCAAAACGCTTGCTAGCTAGACTAGGGCTCACTCATCCAACCAAAATAAACCAACCAAATCAAATCATCCCTATAGGTGCACGCTATAGCTCAAAACAATCCAATCAATAGCTTACCTAGCTCAAGTCTAGGCCTCGCTCTATAATCAATCCAATAGCTTACCTAGTTTGGGGACTAGGCCTCGCTCAACAACCAAATCAATAGCTTACCTAGATCTAGTCTAGGCCTCGCTCTATAACCAAAACAATAGCTTACCTAGTTCAAGTCTAGGCCTCGCTCTACCTAGTTCTATAAGCATAGCAAGTTTTGAAATCAAAAAGCGATAATAGTCCACATAAAGCATTTGCATGTTTCTCACCCCAAGTATTGAAAACAAAGTTCAAGAGTAAAAGTGGGGCTATGACTCACCTCAAGTCCAGAAATCCTTAAAAGAAACGATAGAAGAAAGACGTAAGTAAATCTCAAGCAACTCACGTAACGGCGACTACTGACTCGGCACTTCCTAACAATATTAAACCCGTTCAGAAAACATTTCCTCAAAATCAAGTATTCCCATTCCCGAACGTAATTCATTTTACTTTCCAAAATATACATTTCTCGAGTTTACTTCATATTCATTTGAAATTCGACGTTTGGTATCCATACGGGTGGAGGGTCGACACAGCACAAACCAAAAAGCCTCAACAAAGAACAATAATGAGACAACTACAGGTCTAACGTTAGCCCAATATATTATTTAGATAATTATCGAAGCTTATCAAATCCGTCGATTTGGTAACCTCCCATATTTATTTACGCAATATATCGTTCCAAAATTATACCCAACTTAAAACACATTGCACATAAATTTCTATTTGGTATATGTCGTAGCCCAATGAATTCCCTATATATATCGTCGAATCGGCCAAAATTCCACGAGACATATAGTAATTCATTACCCTAAAATATATACCACATCCTATGGGCGTCGTGGGATACGATGCCCATTAATATATCCATTTTATATCGTCAAATAACTCGATCTAGAATAAGTCATTCGATATATAAAATGTTTATATTAACCGTCATATATCCGTGACAACACAAAGTCACAATATAAAGCCCACTTGGACTTTAAAGACCCAAAATTCGTATAACTCGATAAGTTTCTAATTTATAAATAAAATTCACGTTTTTAGTTGTTAGTTATTCGACGTAAAATTCGTCATTATTTATATGGTTATTATTTATAATAATATCTCGACATTTATTGCACCATTTTCATAGTGTAATAACTATCGTTTTATTATTATACGTTTGCTCGTGATCGTTTTATTATTAATATACGCATTTATATATATATATATATATATATATATATATATATATATATATATATATATATATATATACGCTTAACACGTCTATATACGTATATAAACGATTATATTCTTAATAATATTATTACGAGTTTTATTATTTTTTTTTTATATCAACCTTTAAAGATTTATCGAGTCATAGAATTTGGTCAAATATCCGAGTCATGACCCTCGGCTCATAGTCCAAGTCCAAATACAATACCAAGTCATAATAATAAATATAATAACTCCGTCCAAACAATCCCAAATCCACGTGCTACAACATGAGGGTCCGACTACGGCACCCGACTATCCTATCTCCATCATCTAATAACCGTATCACAACGGTCCCCAATTCACTTTCGTCAACACATCTCCAAATATACTCAAAAACAATAGATACCGCAACGCGTCCAAGATAATAAGCCAAATGTCCAAATCGTAAACATCACACGAATAAATAATCACAAGTAACATATATTATCCGAAACCAAGTATAGGCGGGTTGAGTTACCAAGTCAACCCGGGTCAACCATAAGCTCAAGACATGAAATGGAGCCACACCCGAGACTAAGGAGTCTCGGCTAGCTCTTTGAGCTTGCTCGAACCAAAACAGCCCCTTGGGGGGTGTTCGGCCAAATACCAAACGACCACAAGGGTCAAAACAAAATCAAACACCTTCGACCGGACCCAAGGGGGTCGCGATCTTGCTCCCATTCGAGCCATCTCAAGCCAAACGGACCCTTAGGGTCTTGGCAACATCAAACAACAACAACAAGATGAATTGGGGAGGACCCCAATGGTTCTCGGCTCGACAAAACAAGCCACAAAAACCGACTCCGAGACCTCGAGGGTCTCGGTTATGCTCAATCCGAGCACCAATCCAACCAAGATAACCATCAAACAAGAAATCCTTCCACCAAATCGGATCCCAATCGACCCACCCGGATCCAAACATCATCTTTAAACCATTTTCATCAAAACCCAAATAATCTTGTTTCCAAATCCATGGAACCCGAAAACAAAAAGAAAACCGTGACCCAAGGTCACGATTTGAACACAAACCCGAGTCAAAAACTCGGCCTACCTTTATCCACCAAACTAACTCGAATGGATCTTCAATACCACAACAAGGAGTGACGAATTCGAGGTGAAATCGAATGAAAAATAAGGGGTTTAGGGCGCGTGCTACGGTAGATCGAGTAGGAGATGGAATGGGGAGTCGTTTTATGGTGGTGTTGATATTGATGGAGCGGCGGTGAGGTGGTGGCAGCCGGCTAAAGGGGCGGCGGCTAAGGGAGGTTAGGGTTTTGGAGATGGTATCTTGAGAGAGAGAGGGAAAAGAGTAAAGTGGTGAGGGTGTTTTGTGGGGGTCGGTTCACACAAGGACGATTCATAGTAGTTAAAAAAAAAAAAAAAAAATTTGTTTTGTTATTATTAGTGATAGTAGTGGGCTAAGTAGCCCCAAATAAACACACGGGTCAAACCCGAAACCTTTAATAATCAATCACTTTTTGCAACCGAACCCGTTCCAAAAATAATAAAATATCCGAATTCCATAAAAATATAATTAAATTGTTAGGTCAACCTAGTGCCGGAGTCAAAGTAGTGCCAACAATAACGATCTCAAAAATAATTCATCACGACCGAATCAAACCAAACCATAATTAAATAACTAAATCCCAAATACATCTTACGATTAAATCACGTACCAACATTTGTAAAATATCTCGTCACAATAAATTTTCAGAAATTCCATATTTATTATATAAATGTAATGCGGGTTTTATAAAACGACTCCCTATTTGGCCAGTTGTCACAGTTCATCTTAAGTGTAAGGGGAGGGTAAATAGATGATACCTTACATATGCACTTTCGCTTGAGTTTATTTTGTTTAATGGTAGATGTGTAATAAAACTACGAAAAATACTTGTTAGTGCAATTTTAGCGCCAAATTTAAAATTTTTTACAACATTTAGGAGTGAAACTTTAGCCATAGCAAGCGTCTCATGGATAGGAGATTGTATGACTAGCACATAACCGTATATTCAGAAAAATTTTCCACCCAAATATGTGAGGTTCGCCTTTAGATTTGATAGGAAAAGCATTTACTATTAGTGCTTATGAGTGTACCGGTAGTATTTAGATTCTAGAACTTGCATTAGTGATGCATCCCGAGACCGCTAGTGAGACTACATTCGTGTGGTAGGATTTACTACATGATAAGAGGCATTAGGATCACCCTTGTGTTAAACCCGTATCATAATTACTTGACCATTTATGTCATATTACTTGACTAGTTAAGTCAACTAATTTTTCCCACACCCTTAGCGTTGTACTCATTTTTAGTACACGATACCCCTAGTACACCCCTCCGAGCCTATCTTTTCGTTTCTAACTTTAAGCATTTTACTTAAAGGAAGAATTTGTTACACCCCACTTAAATGTACAACCAAATCGCCTTAGCCTTCCGTGTATGCGCTCATTTTTAGTGCATTATTGTTATTTGTTAAACCCTAAGTTAACTATCTAATTGATTACATGGTTGCTAAGTCGAGTCATATCCTTGTACATATTGTTTTGGGACGATTGGGACTCATGGGTAAAGTACTTATTTTATGGAGTAATGGGGAAGAACATCATTTATTACCCCCATATGTACGTTAATCTTAAAAGTGCTCCAAGTGTTTTGATTTTCTTAATTCGAGTCATTAGATTAGTTTATTTTGTAAAGATTCAAGTGTAAGGGGAATATTCATTCCCTATGATGTATTATTTTGGATGGTAGGGCAAGAGTGTATGCAAAAAAAAAAAAAATCGAAAAAATCAAGAAAAAGAAAAAAAAAATAGAAAAAGGAAAAGAGAAAAAACATACGGACTACCATCCCTTTTTATTCTATGTTTATTTTATGTTTTTGTTATTTTTCATTTATTAGCTTAAGTCGAGTCTAGTCTTGGCTTAGCAACGCCATATTGTACATGTAATTAACCAAGATTGTTAACTCGCCACCAGTAAAACTTCCTTTATCCAACAAAACCGTGTATTTCATATCCCTACACCTAACGTTACAACCCTTTAAAAGACCTCTTTGATAGTTTATCCTAGGTGCTTACGCCATGTGGTGGAGGTTTGATCCTTTCCCAAGCCTATGGTAATCTATTTTGCTATGACAGGTAGTGAGAGATATCTTCCGTTTCCATATTGTAATTTACACTTTATTACACCCGAGAGATATGAGTATCTAAACACTATTTGTGAGGTGTTAGTGTATGACCTCCGTGCTTGTCTATTGGTCTTTAGTGGAACGATTATTTGCTGTAATTACTTTTATATTAGTGTTAAATGACCCCTAACTTGTATTTTGACTAGAATAAAAGCGCATTTGCTTGAGGACAAGCAAATCTCAAGTGTAAGGGTATATGATGAGGCGAAAAATGATCCGTTTTTAGGGGGTCATTTAAGCCCGAATTCGAATTTATTTGATCAAATATTGCCCTAAATCGTTCATTTTGTGATTTTAGGTACTTTGGGAGTGAAATCTGGAAAATGAAGCAATTCGGACGTTTTTGGAGCATAAAAGTGAAGAAAACGCCAAAGTCTTAATTTTCCATGCTGGGAACAGTAGGTGACGGCGTCAAGAGTAACTCTCTGACGGCGTCAAGAGCAAAATTCCATGACGACCCAGTACAGATTTGACGGCGTCACGAAGGTAGGGCGTCAAGAGTAAAAGTCATGACGGCCTGGAAATGATTAAGTCTTGACGGCGTCAAATGTAGATCAAGGCAGTCCGAGAATAGTTTTGGCGGTGAGGTGACGGCGTCACAATGTTGGTCTTGACGCCGTCAGACCCCTTTTCTTATATATAGTTTTCTAATTTTTCCATTAAAAGAGAGAAGTTTTAGAGAAACCCTAAGTACGATTTTGGTACGAATTTTACAGGTTTTTCAAGGGTTCCAAGCCCTTGATACCTTTCATGTGTAATTGAGATAAGTGTTCTTTCAATTCAATCAATATGTCTATGTGTTGGTTGTCTATATCTTGTTCTTATCTTAATTCCATCATGCTAGGCTAGATCTATCTTGTGTTTGCTTGGATCTAATGAAACCTAGATGTTAATTATGTGTTGATTACTTGTTTATACTTGTCTTGGATGAATGATTTATATGTTAGGCTTAAGAAAACTGGCAGATCTCCAATTGGTAACATGCTTGAACGTCTTAAGAAACATGAACCGACGCGCACTAGGTCTTTATTGGTTGTATTTAATGCATGAGCCACTATTTACAATCCCTAATGTTGTGATGGGCATGGTGTAGGAGGAGATAAGAGCTCATAGAATTGGGGAGTTAAGTGTGCCACCCTATGAATGGTATTAAGGAATACGATCCGTCATCCATGCAATTATAACAAGTAATTAACGTGTAAAAGATGTCTAGGGAGTAGTGAAATCTAAGTAAACACATTTTCTCCACTTATTGCTCACAACTTTAGTATAATTTAGTTTATTTTCATTTCTAGTATTTTATTTTGATTGCATCTTTAGTATTGGGTTAGTTGATTAGCAACTAATTCCGCCCAAATCCTTCAAACCCGAGATTTTTACTTGCTTTTCATAAAATATAAAAATACAAAAATAATCATCCCTCACCTTTAGAACTAGTATTTAGGCTTTCTAATCCTAGCGACACTATTCCTAAGCTGAACGATCAATCCCCCGGTACTTGTCACTATACTATACTACAACAATCAGGTACACTGCCTGGTGGGGGTTGTAAGCTTCTCGAGATCCCTCGAGAGGTAAAGCCTGGTGCAATTCCCACGCATCACAAATAGAGATCCTTCTCGAAGGTAAAACCACTTGTTTTTATGCTCATTAAACTCAGCGACCATTGTGATCATGCAAGCCACTACAAATAAGCAGAAGTAAATTACTTTCAGGCATAAAACAACGACGACTTATTAGTCCTTAATCAGTATAACAACAATTTGTAGTCCTTTGTTACATAAGTTTATAATATCTTTAAGAGTTTCCATAGTTTACCTTGCCATCCATGCTCTCAATACCAGCAGCAACCCCTTCATGTGTAGAATATCATATGAACCCAAACCTTTTTGACCAACCTGATGCACATTCTATTACTACTCTAACTGCAAAAAATAACATGAAAGTAGTAGTCAGAATTCTAAACTTTTAAGAACAGACTCCCGACTCAGAATCATAACTTATAGAGAAGTGGCAAACCATGAACAACTTTACCAAACTTTGCAAAGGCATCCCTAATTCCGTCATAAGTTATACGTTACTAAGACCTGCACAACAACAGAAACTCACTCATATAACCAAACCAAGGTGAATTATGACAATGTTGTCTTCAAATTCCCATATCTGATTGATAAAAATGTTATCTTAACATCTACATGGATTGATATAAACTAAGCTATAATCATGGAGCTTTGTTACATATTTTAAATTAGGAGCGGTTTTTTCAACTTCAGTTTCAAACTTTCCAATGTTATCCCTTTTTTTATAAAACATTCCTACATTAAACAATATTTATTAAAACATTGCTACATTGAAGAGTGAAAACATCTTAATAACAATTTAGAGGACTTTCAACCCATTTGACCTGCTCAAACCGTTTCATTTTAATCAATATTTCAATTTTATTGTTATAGAAAAGACTGAAACCAAGAAGACCAATTTTTATGTGGATGGGTTGGAATTTCCAGCTGTATCAGTCACAAAATTTAACTGAAATACTTGAATTTCCAACTCCGGACTCAAATACTCGCTCAATGTTCTAAACAATCCCTTTATACTATAATGAGCAGTTCTAATAAGCAACTCCAAACGATCCTTATAAGAGCTATACAAATTCTATATCTACAGTAGTAACTTTCTACGCTCATTATCCAATAGTTTTACAATTGAGCTATACCACTCACATCCTATCATGAACGGGCTGTATCAACAAATCCAATCCAAGAGATTACAAATCACAAACCCTAGTGCAATGTTTTAAGTTGCCTTTAACAGACAGCAAATGAGCCACAAAGTTACCAAAATGACTCCGCACTCCAGGTTTCTGATAACATTAGGAAATCAATCATACTGTCATACTAATCATGTAACTCAGCTGAAAATAGTGGTCTAAATAGTCGTGCCGGGAATAAAAATGCATGTTTACCTGAAAACTCTCCACCACTACACTCATATTCATTCAAAATATGTTTATTTCATACCCTGCACAAATGACAAAAAGTGAGTCGTGCAATTTGTAATCCTTTGCCATAAACAAATAAAGGATAAATGAATTGTAAGTACTCTTCAAAATGGCTCGAGTCGGATTCATTATTTCAAAATCTGATAGATGGGTCAACTAAAAAAAACTTTGCTGAAAGGGGAATGAATAAAATGTCAAATAGATCAAAAGTAATCCAGATTCTATTTCAAAAATTAATGCAATAAACCTCATAAATTGTTTGTTTGAAAATTGAAGTGTCATTATAATAATACTGATTCTGTAAGCAATCGAAGACGATTGATCTGTCACAGCTGCAAAGTCAATAAACTACCCCTCATCGATGCGAAAAATCTCAACTTTGCTCGAATCCACTCTCACACATTCAAATTCTATCATCACAACTTCTCATTCCCCACATTCATAAAAAAAAATTCAAAACGTCACCAAATCAAATATCAATCATCTTTACCTTCATCGAGATATGAAGCTGCAATGTTTCTTTCAACATTTCAAAATCGTTGAGCCAAACATGCAAAGCTGCATATATTAACCGGTATGAAATCAGAAGGAAAAATAAAACCCTAAAACCCAATTACAGCAAAATCAAACTTACGTGATAAATCGATTATCATCTGCAACATGTAACTTCTTATAAAAATATATATATATATTTGCCCTCCTCTGTCTTCAACCAAATCATCTGCATCAAAGCAATCCATTACAAAGGTAACAACTTCCAGTTATAATACGAACCAAAAGATGCAAAATACCACTAACCTTGAACTCAAATGCAATCATTAATGACGCGTGAAAGATCCGTTTAAGACCTTTTGCCCCGCTCCACGTCTCCTGAACCTTCTCCACTTCATTTTCTCTCTATTTCCCTCTACAATTTCACACACAACACATTTATCGGTAAAAAGTAAAAAATCCGAGAACACATGATTTTCTAACAAAATAATACATGTTAGTAACCTAACCCAATTAACCCAAAGTATTTGAAGCACTAACCTGTTACATATAAAACCTGTTACAAACAAATAAAAAACTTATTATAATTGAATAAAAAAATAAAAAAAAAATTACTTACCGATTAGTAAAATCCCCAATTCTTTTCCTAGGGTTCTTTTTCTAGGTTTCTTCCAATGTTGACAGCATAGAAAAGATATATGTTTAAAAAATTATAATCACAAACAAAAACACACCAGATTTATTACTTGTAATAACAAAACAAAAGTAGCAATCATATACCAGATAATAAGTCGCATAGTCAATTCCAATCTCCAATTCAAATACCTAATTTACAAACACATCATAAATCATTAGTAACTCATAATCCATTTGAAATATAAAAAATAAAAATAAATAAATAAATAAATAAATAAACTTTTCCCCAAATTATGATTTTAGGGCTTTGAACAAAATTATGATATAATTTGAATTAATCACTTAAACGAAATTGAAAGAAACTATTTTTTGTAAAATTATAGTACATTGAAACAAAATTGAAAGAAAATATATAACTTACAGATTAATGAAGAAGTAGCAAATCAAATTTGAATGCCAACACCACCACATCGCTATCAATGAGTTTACAAAAAGAATTCAAATTGAAACGTAGGGAGGAAGTGACTGATTGGTTTTAATAAAAAAAGACGGTTGTTTTGATTTATGGAATGTGTTGTTAGTATCGTTTGAATGTCAAACGTAGGGAGGAAGGTTGTTTTGATTTATGAAACGTAAGGAGGAGCATGGTTATTGGAGTATGGAGTATTGGAGTATACAGCAAAAATGGTTTAGTTCGTTTGACTTTGTATAATGGTGTGTAGAAAAAAGAATGCTTGGTGTAGTTGTACAATGCTCTCTATATATGGTATGACACATCACCGAATTAATTGAGTTTTTAATGCACGCTGCTTCAATGAACTTGTACAAAACCTTTGTTTATTATATAGTATAGATTCAAGCCCAAATGGGCAATGGGCTCGAGCCCGAACGAGCACGGGTCAAATGGGCTCGAGCCCGAACGGACACGAGCTAAACGAAATTTTTGATATCCGTAAATTTAATATCAAAAAGAACATAGTAAACTAAAATATGTTCACATATTGTACAAACCAAGCAAACTACTAAAATAATAATAATAATAATAATAATAATAATAATAATAATAATAATAACACAAACTAAGCAAAATTTCATCAAACTTTTGCCATAAAAAACTAATCAGTAAAGCTATTGCCAAAAAACGTACAAATAAAATAAATTATTAGCCGAAAAAATTAAATTACAGGGTGCCCGCAGCTGCATCGCGCGAGGACCCTGCTAGTATTTTATAATAAATTTTAAATATAAAATTTTACTTGAATAATAAAATAATAAAAAATATGAATTAATATAGAGATGTCCCACATATAATAGAGAGGAGAAAAAAAAATGGTCCACAAAAACAAGCAAAACCAACCAATACCTACCAAATTAGTATACTATCACATTTTCATTCCATCTATCATTCCCACCATCAAAAGATTAAACCAAACAAGTTTTTTATACGTGGAGCCCACCAAAACCCATTCAAAAGCATGAAACAAACGCACCCTAAATTCTAACGTAACCCAAACGAACCCTTACTCAGTGCATTCACCTCACATCTGACCACACAACGAGCACGTAACATCATAAATATATGCAACAGAGCGTTTACACCGTATTTGCGATTCTTATTATGACATTTGCTATAAAAATAGCAAGTGGTGTGGTCTTAACCCACTCATATAAGCAAAGAAAGTATATAATTATATAAGCAAAGAAAGTAAGAAACACTTAAATAAACAACCATATATTATTACCCTCTTTGTCCAATGTCGAAATTCTTTGTTTAGAGTATAACAAAAGTCATTTGAAAAGGATGAATTAAAAATTGAAGCAAGACTACGATCTGATTTGACTTTCATGCCCATTTGAGGACATTTGGGTAATAAAAATAATATTTTGACTAGCATATACGAGTATCACGTTAAATATTAAATTATGAACATAAAATTTTTGGATCAGATTAGTGAAAGTAATGTATGCTTCAACTAAGGTACTAAAATATTCTTAAAAGGTACTAGGGCCCCTCTCAAGCTAAATGAGAACTTGGGGTTCGATGCAACCAATCAAATTACATATAAAGATATTATACCCCAACAATTAGACCCTCCATTTGGGTCAACTTAAATCGATGAAACAATAAAAAGCCAAAGGTTTGTGTGCTTAAATAGTTAATGAACGGGTATGTGTGCATAACGACGAGATCTTTTATCGACAAATACTTATAGTGATATTTGTGATCAAGTATTTCATGTAACATTTAGCAATTGAAGCTTGCAAGTCTTATCATTATCCGACATGACAACAACATAATACAAATTTCAGTTTAACAAATTGAGATTGAAATATGAATCGGGGATTGGGATGAATATGTTAAAAAAAAAAAAAAAAAAAAAAAAAATGATAAAAATTAGGTAATATTAGAAAACAACATAAATTTTAGAAATAACATTACAGGCAACATTCTTAGTGAAATATAAGGGCATATTAGTAATTTAATATTTTCTTTTTGTATATAGTTGTGATAGAGATTAGAGATAATACTAAGGGCCTGTTTAGTAGGGGTTTTTAGAGAGTAGTTAGCTTTTTGTTACAAAAATAATCTCCTCTAAAATAAGTAGTTCTATTTGTATAGATTAATTTCAAGCTTTTATTTCAAACAAATAGCTTCTAAATGAAAAACTAATTCATGAACCTTTTTAAACATCTTGGAGCTATTAAAACTTTAAATTACTGATATACTCTCCAAACATTTGTTTACAATTATAAATATGTCATTTTTTATGTTATTTTACAATTATAAGGGCATATTAGTAATTTAATATTTTCTTTTTGTATATAGCTGTGATAGAGATTAGAGATAATACTAAGGGCCTGTTTAGTAGGGGGTTTTTAGGGAGTTGTTAGCTTTTTGTTACAAAAATAATCTCTTCTAAAATAAGTAGTTCTATTTGTATAGATTAACTTCAAGCTTTTATTTCAAACAAATAGTTTCTAAATGAAAAACTAATTTATGAACCTTTTTAAACATCTTGGAGCTGTTAAAACTTTAAATTACTGATATACCCTCCAAACATTTGTTTACAATTATAAATATGTCATTTTTTATGTTATTTTACATCTTATAATTACATTTAACAACTAACTTACCAAAAACACATTTAAAAAAAAAAAAAAAAAAAAAAAAAAAAAAAAAAAAAACCTTATAGCTCATGTTATCAGCTTTGCAGCTTACAGCTAGTTTTGACACTTCTCTTATTTTGAGAGTTTTAAACATAATTATACACTCTTATGATAGTGAATCAGTGATATATACCTCATGAATAAGGGTATAAGGAGAACTTTTTGTTCTTGAGTTTTATGTTCTACATTATTATAGATGCTACAAAGTTGGCAATGTTACAATCATATTTGTTAACAAAAGACGTTAAAGAAGAAACATCCTTAATCTGGTAATGTACTTCCCTAAGAGCGGGAGGTACGCTTGGCTGGTGGAGTCGCGCCATCCCTCCAGCTCAAAAAATGCAATGGTGCACGGTTACGTTGGTGGCGTCATCGAGCCTTTGAGACGTGGTGGCCAGCAAGCGCGGTGGTTTGTGGGTTTTTTTTTTTTTTTTTTTTTTTTTTTTTTTTTTTTTTTTTTAAATTTTCGGTGGGTTTGTATGTTGTGCTTGTATTTGTGATATGTATTTGGTGTTTTTGTGTGATTTTTTTTTTTTTTTTTTGGTTATTAGTGTTTGTTTGTGTGTGTGTTTGCATCACAACATGGAAGAAGACGCACTTTTACCCTTTTTTTTCTTTTTTTTTTTTTTTTTTTTTTTTTTTAAAAAAAAATATGAAAATTGGACTTGGGCTTTGGACATTTGTGTGTGTGTGTGTTTTTTTGGGCTTTGGACACTAGTATGAGTTATACTACTTTTTTTTTTTAATTGTAATGTGTGTGTTTTTTAAAATTAATGAAGTTTATTTTAGCCAAAAAAAATGGAGGACGGCACCACATTTTCTGGTGCCAAAGGTTACGGCCAGAATGTGGTGCCGTGAGATTTCTGATACCATGGAGATTTTTGCTGATATTACAACATTTTTTCTTCACGGCACGAGCGTACCCAATGCTCTAACAACGTTGGTATTTAAGCTGCATCATGCTACTAGTAATTTTTTATCTTGCAGTCTGTGTAAGTTTAAAAATTTAGTGGGAAATTATACTCCTATGAACACTTTAGCTATCTTATACTTTAGAAATAGCATTTATTTTACGTTATTCATCAATGCAAAAACATCAATAGACATTGACCAAATTGTGTTCATGTTTATTAGGGCAAACTCGAAGAGTGAAAGCAGAAATTATTGCAACATTGGATAATGGTTATGGGTGCATCTTTTTTATGTTTCGGTGACAAAATGACTAAGAAAGACAATAATGTCCGACTAATAATTAAGTATTGAATCATGCAAACCCAATTTTAACCGTTCAAAACTACTCCCTCCGTCCCAATATTATTGTCCACCTTTCCTTTTTTGTTTGTCCCAAAATAATTGTCCATGCCTAAATATAGAAATGAAAATAGTTTAAGTTTACCTTACTACCCTTAATCAAATTTATTATTTACAAAGTTAAATGAAATCAATAATTAATAGTCAAAGGGTAAAACTGTCATTTTGTTAAAAAGTAAGAAAGAGAAAGCTGTAATAAATGCACTTTTCTTAAACTGTGTGTTTTTTGTCGGGGGACAATTATTTTGGGACGGAGGTAGTAAATTAAAAGAGCAAAACGAATATTGTGATTGGTTGTGAATGTCATATCAGTCATGCTCAAACACTACGTCACACTCGTACCCACCTCTCATTATTCCCCACTCACAAAACCTATATTTTACTAACATTATGAATTGTCCTCCATCATAGTACAGCATGTAAAAGAGGTCCTTGTCATTGTGCACAATGTTAAAAGCTGCTCATAAATGCTAAAAAGGATCCAAGGAGTAACAATCCTAGCAAACCAACAGGTTTGAGAGATTTTGTTGTCGTTGTTGTTGTAATTTGTAAATATATCTCATTATTTATGTTCTTCTTAACTAGTTCCGGATATATTGCTCGTTGCAAATTACGTCAAGATTGTACCGCTTCGGGCTGAGCATATGCGATAAAAGAATACGCATGTCGAGCAGTGGCGAAGCTTGGATTTTGTAAGTGGGGGGTCGGGATCTAAATTTTTTTTTTCCTAAGGCTATATTTCAGGTATACCGAAATTTTTGGGGGGTCGAAACCGAATATACCGAAATTTTTCTACACGAAAACTATATACCCCCTACATCGCAAAAAAAATTTCGGGGGGTCGCCCCCCCCCCCCCCCCCGGCCCCTATGAAGCTTCGCCCCTGATGCCGAGTTTGGCATCTAGTTGAACGACGACAAGCAAAGTTTAATTTTGACACAGCACGTGAAAACAAATTTAGATAAATCCTAATCTAAAGGTAGATAAACTAGACGCACCTTATGGGAACAAAACCCTAACAAGAGAATAATTCTTAAAACATAATTTTATTAATGATTCCATATATAAAAGATCAAAATATATCAATTACAATGATAAGAACCATATAGTTATAGGGAAGTAAAACTTGCGTCAAAAGCATTCAAAATAAAATAAAGAAACTAATTAAAACATTCATTAACAATAATTATCCTAGAAAACGAATTAAGTAAATAAAATAACATTCTGGAATCGTCGTTTCTACAGCATAGAGACTGGGTTCCTTTTACAGTGTAGACAAGCTAACAAAATACTATAAAATGCACAGTAGCGTATACGGTGTAGTCAAGACGTTTACTTTACACCGTAGCGAAAATCATCTACGTTCTTAATACGGGTCCATGAATCTTGTCCTCATTATTCCGTCTCACTTAAAAGGAACTCGCCCTCGAGTTCTCACAATCAAGGGTTTCATCTAACTCGAACATCTTCTCGCAACGAACCTTATCTAGGGTAGATTTGCGCTTCACGTTAACTTGAGAACATTCATCTTTTTTAACACACCTACCACACTCCCAACGATCAACCAGTGGCCCAAATATCGGGTTTTGTACTCCTTATCCGACCACCAAGGTTTTAATTGCAATAAAATAACTTATTTGTTCAACATAGAAAATTTAATTGATTATCGACAATCATCTTTAAAGTTAATTCATAATCTAAAACACAAACTTTTAAATCATGGACGCATTTGGAGTGCGTTTTTAGCTTACTACCAAAACCCTTCACATCTTCATAATCATTAAAATTCATAATCTTTCCTACACAAATCTTCAAGGTACCAACTTTATATGTTGTTTTTAACACTAAGTTAAAATCTTGTCTTCATGTTCTTCATAACTTTAGAAGTCTTAGATATTTTCAACGTGTTCATCAACAACATCGGTATTCAATATCTTTTCTTTTTTCTCGGCCTCAGTAATTGGTACATGTAATTGTTCTTTGGATTGAATCATCACAATTCTCTTTCCTTTCTATAAGAAAAAGTAGATATTACACTTTAAAGCATAAAAACCTTGAACTTCTTGTCGCAATAATTTTCCCAACTAAATATGATAATTTATCATGTCATCCAATTCACAAAACACTTCACGGTTATAAGATCTACTAATAAATATTGGAACCCAACAAACTTGTGTTTTTCTAATCGAACAAATCTCAATTGGCAAACTAAAATAATTAACACTAATCTAATGGTAGATAAACGAGGTGCACCTCAATTGAACAAAAACCTAAAAAGAGATAACTCTTACAACACAAATCTTTTTAATGATTTTAGAAGTAAAAAATCAAAAGATATCAATTACAATGATAAGAGCTTTATATTTTATAGGAGTAAAACTTGTGCCACAAGCAACCTAATTAAAATAAAGAAATGAATTAAAACATTCTCAAACAATAATTATCCTTTAAAAAACAAATTAAGTAAATAAAATAACATTATGAAATTGTCGCATCTACCGCGTAAGAACGGGGTTTCTTTTACAACATAGAAAAGCTAACAAAATACTCCAAAATGCACAACAGCGTATACGACATAGTCAAGACGTTGACTTTACTCCGTAGTGAAAATCATCTATTTTTCTTAATTCGGTTCGACGAATCTTGTCCCCATCAAATTTTTAAATATAAATTATGATAACAATACTATTATTAAAGTAATGATTTATTTATTCTCACTAAAAAACTAAACATACGTTGGGGGGTTTATAAGGAAAGGTATTCGAGCCACCAATACTCAATTAAGAGGTATAATTGAGTTAAAAAGACTCATGTAATTTATAAGAAAATCCGTGCATGCATTTAAAATTGGCATTGCCATTTATTTTGATGAGGTGATATGCACACCATTAAAAATAATGTGCGTTTCACAATCATGCATTATGATATTATTATGTGCATCATTAGTGTATTTTGTAATGTGCACGTCACTTTCGATGATATGCGTATCTATTTAGCTATAAATACACCTTATTAACCACCGTCTGTTAAAATTAGGTCTAGAGTCACCATATTATTTGTACCTTTTACCCATCTTACTTATTTTTTTAAACCATTTTATTAACAGTATAATATTTTGACATTTTTTAATTTTGAATATTTTGATTATTATAGTTAAGATCAAACAAGAAAAATAAAATAAAATAAGAATAATATGTAGAAACCATAACCACTCATTTCAGATGCACCCATAAAAATAAGCGCATCTCCCCTTAGAATTCTCCCTCATATTTGAAATGTGTGCCTATTATTATTTTTAACTTGTCAAAGTTTATATTTTATGTTTCGTATTTTTCGGCAGTTTTACCCATTTAATTAACAAGACAATTTTTTTT